>MU682847.1:12832-32326 GCA_026770625.1 Nicotiana glauca | reverse complement strand
GGGGGGGGGGGGGGGGGGGGGGCAGGCTAGGTTGAGAGCGTGATGTGGGCCTGTTCTGGACACGATTGGGCATGGGAAAAATCCTAATTAAATGGCCCAAAACTTCTTCCTTTCATTTTATTTTCCCTTTTTCTTTTTTTTTCTTTTCAACTTCCTTTTAATTAATTTCTTTTGATTTAAAACTAATTTAATTCCTAAAATTCAACTAATCCTAAAACTAATTAAACACATATGATGATTATCACAAAACAAATTTAAAAGAAACACCAATCAAAATTAAGATAAAAAATTAAGAATGCAACTTAAACAAATATCTTTTGATTTTTTATTTTATGAAACAATTACTTTCTTAATTAATCCTAAAATGTAGAATTAAAATCCTAAGTGCAGAGGTCAAATATTTTTGTATTTTTATGAATTAAATAGTGCAAACAAAATGCCAACAATCAACATAAAATGCCACAAAAATTTACGCAATTGCAAATAATGAAAGAAAATTATTTTGTTTGAAATTATGGTAATAATTCACATAGGGCAAAAATCACATGCTCACAATGTGTTAAGTAATTGATTTTTTTCTTGTTTCGCCTTACTAATTTCCTTGCTTCTTGGTCTAATTTGAACACTTTCCTTTGAAACTTCGATCCCTACCTTTTCTACTGAAGTTGATTAATTCCCTTACCTTGGTTACATTGGTACTTGATTCTTACCTACATTGCCTTGAGTAGAACCTGATGAACCTAGTCTCTATTACATATTGAGTACTTGTACTATGCTGAAAATATTTCCTTATTGGTTATATTCAGCCTTATGTGATTTCTTTCCTTATTTGTTATTTACATGTTATCGTTTAAATTTAACTCCTTAATTAAAGGAAGTACTTATACTGATTTGATTTTAATTAGTACATAGTTTCATAATTACTTCTAAACTATGATTCTTGCCTTATTTTCTACCTGTTTTCAAACTATAAGTACCTTGCTCTTTCATTAGCACAAACACGAACATTTTCTTAGTTCATAACTCACACTTACACTAAAAAAGAAACACTCTCTGTTGCTCTACTGCTTCTACTGTGGCTTGTTTAGTTGATCGAAAGTCAAAGCTATATTCAAAAGTCCTGCTACCTTTCTTTACTACATTTGCTTCTTTGAACTGGTATGTTCTAGTTAAGATTTCAGCATCAACAACAGCATGGTTACTTATTGTTCTTGTATTTTTGTCTGCCTATTGCTTCAGTACTTTATTTAGCATGGTGTAATTTCTTTTCTCCTATTCTGAATTAATGTATTATGAATCCTAAATTCCTACCCTAATGTGTTTGATAATTATGGTTTGTTTCGGGCATGACAACATCGAATATTGTTGTGCATGATTCACACTTGGTCCTGCTAGGATCAAAACCTCTATGCCACCCTTACATGTTGTGTGCTCTGGTTGATTTACAAGCATGACAGTATCCCTATTGCTGTGCATGCCCTGAATTGACCCATGCCTAAGTATATAGGACCTTGCAATGGATTCCCAATCTCCTGCCTCTTTGGTGTAAAATTATCGACTTGTTTGAAGTGTTACTGGCTGTTTCCCAGCACCTCTTTCCCTCTTCTTTAATCCCTTAGTTCTTAAAGCTCTGTTTCTGCACTTACATTATCTTCTTAGACTTAAGTTCTGCCCCCCCATGTGAGTCTTGCCTTGGGACCCTTGAGCTCCCTCTGAACTTGAAGACATGAGGACTGGCATTTCCACACTACACTTCTCCCAATTCTTGTTATAAAACTCGGGTGTGAGCACTGCCCGTGGTCTTTTTGAGGCCCTTAGGTAACTCTGGCACACTCGAGTTTGAGAAAGGCTTTGAAACAAATGGCATTTGGAGTGGTTTGGTCCATAACTCATAAAGGAAGTCAAGAATCTAGCTTCCTCTTTTTATAATTTTCTTTTCTTTTTATCTTCCGATATAATTCATTACTAGGTCTGTAATAATTTTGTAATAAACACTGGGGCTGGCTAGTGAAAAAAAATGGTTGGCTATTTATGCATGCCAAGGGTAGAAACCATGCATATAGGACTATTTTGATTCTGCATATTAAATCACATATAGAAACCATGCCTATAGGACTATTTTGATTCTGCATATTCAATCACATTCAGAAACCATGCTTGTAGGATTATTTTAATTCTGCATAATTCAAACTACATCTAGAAATCATGCTCATAGAAATTTATTTACTTTACATGTTTAATATCACACCTAGATAACCTGCCTATAGGGCTTTATTTAATTTTTTGCATCTTAGGTATCATGTTTTAAGGTTAAAACCAGTAGCATATTAAAATCAGTAACATATAGAAATCATGCCTATATGGGTCCATATGTATAATCCTGTTTCTGCTCACATGCAATGTTGGGTATCATGTCTATGAGGACTTAAAATCAGTAATGCATAGAAGTCATGTCTATAAGAATTTTGAATCATTTGTCTTAAAACTATGTTGCTTTGCTATACTTCTGAATTAGTTATAGATATCATGTTCATAGGACCTCATTCAAACACTTAGGCAAGACTTAAGTGATAACGACCGATTAAACTGATTTCGCCTTTGTTAATTAGTAATGACACAATTAGTAAGCAAGTCTGATTCTGACTTCCTATTTGAGCCATGTATCAAACTCGTCTGCCTCAACAACCTCCTCTCATTCGTCTTTAATATTTTAATCAGACCTAATCAGTATGTACAAGACATGCTATTTTCTGTGCTTGTTTTGAGAGGTATACATGAGCCTTGTTTGTTTATATGTTTCCCCAAACATGCAGTATGTGTTTTGTATGTCTCCTTAGAATGTTTACCTTTGAAACTTCAAATAATCCTAATATCCCTCCCTTTTAGGATTAGTAGTCCTAAGTGCCTTCGAAACTGATAGGATTGGGACAGGTAATAGCATGCAATAAGTAATCGAGACCAATCTGCGCTTTAATACCTTAACAGGGTGGGAAGGGTAGATATGGATACGATGACCACGCGATAATGTCACGTGTAGCCCCTTATTGAGGAGTGATTACTCGACATTATGTGGGGTGATCCATATTTTCAATAAACCTAGGACACCCCTTCCTTTATTTCTTTATTGTTTTTAGCATTTTAACTCCTTATTTAAAAAAAAATCATCTCTTTGATTGTTCTTTCAAATTTGTTCACTTTCAAACAATTACGTATTGAAATCCCCTCTTATTTGATCCTTATTTGCTTATATGTTAATTGCACCCCAATTCACAATAACTGTCTAGCCGGGAACCACACTAGTGGATCATAAGAGGTGCCTAACACCTTCCCCTTGGGATAATTTCAAGCCCTTACCCAATCTCTGGTTATTCAAACAAACTTAGAGTTAAATCTCTATTGGTGTCCTAATGCACCTTAATCATTAGGTGGTGACTCTTCAAATGCAAACCCAGTTCCCAAAAGGAACGAGTTGTCTCCCCAAATGTCATAAACCCGATTTCGCGAGAAAAAGGGGACGCGACAACATGGCAAATCAACTGGGGATAATTAGGCTTTTACCATTTTAGACTATTATTATTAATTTATGCTCCTTTGCGTGCAATTGCTTGTTTAATTCCTTTAATCATTCAATTCCTTTTTCAATTGCGCAACTGACTTGTGTTTTGTTTCTTTCTTTTTCTACTTTCCTTTACTACTGCTTTAAATTATGAAAATTGTTGTATTTACTGCTTTCTCAACGTGCAAATACGTGACAACATGTATTTAATTATTGCATAATTATGCTCAACATCGTATTCCACGCATGTCAAACAAATACCATAGCAACGCTTATAATGAGTTATTGCGCTCTTCCGATATTATCACCTCCTAAATCTGGAAAAGGCATACTTGCGGTAAAACCAGTCGATCAGTGGTGTAGTCGAAGGTTTCGTGCCTTTCCCCTTGAGTTGTCCGCTGAAGGGTACCAGTCTAAAACCCCATAGAAACCTTACTCTGTTTAACTGTGCATGCATCATGGTCAAACCTAGTAGAGTCAGTTATGTTGTCCGTATAATGACTCTTTAAGATGGCCTTGTCCAAAGTCCACTAGGTCTCCCTAGAACCCAAACGGACGTCGTCACGTTCTATGCATTTATTTGGAGAACTAGATGCTTTTATGCCAATTGTTGATATTAAGTAGTCGAGTCCGGTGGGGGTAAGGGCCTAACCTTATTTGTCTTGCAGAAATATGAGGCACGAAGTCCCCAAATTCGGCATGGTCACCAACATCCACTCAAAACTGCTAAGCTGGTGGAGAGATTTTCAATCTAGTGATCCAAATCTCGTCAGAAAAAATTTAGGAAATCTACCATCCCTCCTGGAGATTGGAAAGAAAGTTTCTCAAAAGGGTTGAAGATTGTCAAGAGGCTAAAGAGGCTAAAGGCGGACATCCAGGGCCTACCTATTGCTGGGACTTCGTGAGTTGGGAAAGCCGTTCGACTGAGCCAGGAATGCCGAATCTGGGGAAGGTCCTTCTGGGGCCAAGTAGATAGGGGTTTTCTTTTCGCTTTATAAAAATATAATAAGGCCAATGACCATTACTGATTCTGGGATTCGTCTATTTTTTATCAATAAAATGAGGCATTTAGAGTTCTAAGTTCTCAAAATCAATTTGTCGCTAGGCCTACCTCGGGCACAACGAGGTTCCCAAATTAGGACACGCCTTACACTCCTACAGTACGTGTTTAAATATTGCAATACTTTTTATGATCCTTACTAACTTGATTAATTTTTTTGTTTTTACTTTTGTTTTATTCCCCTCCCCAAAGGTTAGTTCGTTCACTCAGGCATGATCATCTTAAGCAGAGGGGCATATCTCAACAATTGGACCATCAGGACAACTAGAGCCCTACAAGCCTCGGGGTAGCAAGGCTGAACAAGCATCATGCACTATCTTTTATTTTTACTAGTTAATTTTTCCTTTCGTATTTTTGATTTCTGCAATAAGATCTTCAATGTTCAAAATAGTTATGGGATTTATCAAAGAATTTCGATTTTTCTTATAAATCAACACTATTATTATTTTCTCTCATTACTTTACTTATACAACATTACTATTACTTATCTTGATGAACCAATGACTATGACATACAATGAGATAACGCAACAGATAGACATTGATCCAAAAGAAGATGACATACCCGAGGAGATCGTCAAAGAAGTTGAGAACTTTGAAAATCGACCGAAGTCCAACCTGGACGAGACGAAAATGGTTAATCTGGGAGATGAAGAGAATGTCAAGGAAACACGAATCAGCGTTCATTTATCACCATCGGAAAAGAATAAATACACAGAATTTCTAAGAGAATATGAGGACATATTTGCCTGGTCGTATGACGACATGATGGGCCTGCGTACGTCTGTCGTGGCTTACAAACTGCGAACTGATCCGACATGCCCGCCGGTAAAGCAGAATCTCAGAAATTTCAAGCCTGATATGAGTTTGAAAATCAAGGAAGAAGTCACCAAGCATGTCAAAGCCAAGGTCCTCAGGGTAGTAGAATACCCAACATGGTTAGCCAACATTGTGCCAGTACCCAAAAAGGACGGAAAGGTTAGAGTTTGTGTCGACTACCGGGATCTCAACCGGGCCAGTCCGAAAGATGACTTCCCTTTACCAAACATACACATCCTGATCGACAATTGCGCCAAACATGAGTTGCAATTGTTTGTGGATTGTTTCGCTGGTTATCCTGCGATCCGGATGGATGAAAAAGATGCTGAGAAAATGGCTTTCATTATGCCGTGGGTAATGTACTGCTATAAGATGAAGCCAATGAAAAATTCTCTCCCAACTTTCAAGGTCCGTACATGGTTCATCGGGCTCTAACAGGAGGGCCCCTCATACTTGCAGAAATAGACGGAGAAGTCCGGCCGAAGCCAATCAATTCAAATGCAGTCAAGCGTTACTATGTGTAATCTTTATGTTTTACTATATGATGTAATTGAACTACGTCTGACATGATTCCCGTTTAAAAGGGGATACGTAGGCAGCCTTATGGGTTCGGTCACAATTAAAAAAAATTTCATTTCCACCCACAATTGAAAACTGGGGCAGAATTTTAAAGAGGACCCTCAAAATTCCAAAGTGATTTCAGCCGATCATCGCTAGCAGCAGTCGGCAGCATCAACCTAGTAAACTAGGGCAGAATTTTGAGGAGGACCCTCAAAATTCCGTAGCAGGGAAAGTTGCAATGTCTTGAACCACGTCGCAATCTTCGGCTCCTCTAAAGAAAAACAATTATTAATTATGTGTTTATGTTATGTTTTTACTAAATCATGCATGTTTATTGCTGAAATTGCTTTGTTTAGCAACGCTACCCCAATCATGCATACATTATTACCGGATCAAAGCAAAACAGGTCAAGCAGAGCCATCGGGAATGCAAACTAACCTCCCCCTCTACAAAACTTAAGATTTTTCTTTGAATGCAGACACATGGATTGCGAAAGAATCTGGCATACTATACACTCACGAGAAAAACATTGTTCATGAATACAACTATAGGAATTGTTGCACTTACCAACATTTGCTATCTACGCACGCTGGTGATATTCCCTATATCACAATGTCCCCAACAGTCACAACATCGAAACTTGCTAACAGCTAAAACAACTCTATTACCATTTGCCCATTTATTTCTTGCATGAGGCTACCATTCTGCCTTCTGAGACTAAACAATGTCTCCATCTGCATTTTTTGTATTGCATAAGGCTACAATTCTGCCTTTCGAGACTAAATGATGTCTCCATCTGCATTTTCTACATTGCATAAGGCTACCATCCTGCCTTCCAAGACTAAACGCTGTCTCTATCTGTATTTTTCTGCATTGCATAAGGCTACCATCCTGCCTTCCGAGACTAAACGCTGTCTCCGTCTGCATTTTTCTCAATTGCATAAGGCTACCATTCTACCTTTTGAGGTTAAGCTCTACCTTCATCTACATTTTTCTATAGTGCATAAGGCTACCATTCTGCCTTTCGAGGTTAAGCTCTACCACTGTCTGCATTTTTCTGCATTGCATAAGGCTACTATTCTGCCTTCTGAGACTAAACGCTATCTCCTTCTGCATTTTCTGCAATGCATAAGGATACCATTTTACCTTCCGAGACTAAACGCTATCTCCATCCGCATTTTTTCTGCATTGCATAAGGATACCATTCTGCCTTTCGAGACTAAATGTTGTCTCTATCTACATTTGCATGGCTAATAGATTGCTGACTTATTTGCATTTGCATGGCTGAAAGATCACCGCCTCATTTACATTTGCATGGCTCAAAGATCGCCACCTTATATATATTTGCAAGGCTGAAAGATCGCCGCCTTATTTATATTTGCATGGCTGAAAGATCGCCGACTTATTTGCATTTGTATGGCTGAAAGATCGCCGCCTCATTTACATTTGCATGGCTGAAAGATCGCCACCTTATCTATATTTGCAAGGCTGAAAGATCGCCTCCTTATGTACATTCGCACGGCTGAAAGATCACCACATTGCACAGCTGAAAGATCGCCACCTACTGCATCTCATGAGTTGAAGATCGCCAAATTATTCGAAGGCGTCATTGTTCAGAGGCACCATTGCATAGCCCGAGAACACCATGTCATGGACTGGGATCCCTTTTAATCTTTTGCATATCATTATTCAAAGGCGTCATAGTTCGGATGCATCATGTCATGGATTGCAAATCCTTTATTATACGTTTCACGGCCCAAGACATCATGGTCTAAGGACGTCATTCTAACCATCCAAAGACAACCTTCATGGTTCGATGGGAATTTGCATCATGTTTAAATTTACGCACCATATACGTATGTATTGCTTATTTGTAGGTAAGCCGGCGAGCAACGTCCATCTCGGCATGAGTGATCTCCCTCTAGTTCTCACAACCATATCAAACCTAAACCTTCCACGCACCCGACCCTAGGTATTGTGTTCGTTCTTGAAAAGTCTCCATCGGTATACTCTGCCGACGGATCCTGAACTACATATGGCCTGATTCCTGCAAAACCAGGGATATGTAGGCAGCTTAGAAGCTAGGGTACGACCTAAATCTTCTTCAAACCATTTTGCTCAGTCAAAATTGGCTATCATATCTTTACCCGACAACTTTTTCATCCTTCCCGGATAAAGAGGGGCAGTTGTTGATACCCAATTTTTCTCTATAAATTTTCTAAAATGCAAAATACTTTCAAAATAGCATATGTGTGGATATATAGGTATGTCCAAATATTTTACTATTTTTCCTTAATTTTTAAAAAAATTTAATCAATTTATTTCCCTATTTTATTCAGAGAAACCCAGTGATTATTTCCAAAATTATCATTTTTGGTGATTCATTTATTGGATTCTCATATTTATGCTAAAATCTAAGATAATTTTTTTATATTTTTACAAATTTTATTTAGCATTTTCAAAGCTAAATTGCATATAATTGCAATATTAGCCTTTTTAGATTTAATTACGTTTATGTCAATAAAAAATTAAGCCCAGTATTTTTAAGTTGATAATTATGTACTATTAATCATTTTAGTACCTTTAATTTATTTACTGAAGTTATTTGTACTATTTTTATAAATCAAATAGGGAAAGTGGCTATTTAAATGTTAGCCCATTTTTCATTTCAATTTTAGCCTGATTTGGCACCCCAATTGAACCCAATTCAAACCCAATTACCAGGACCAAATTCCCCTTTTAACCAACCCATAACCCATTTAAATAACCCACTCGAATCCCCTACCTAACCCTTTCAATCCTACCATTGATTATTTAGATCAAAGGTCGACATTGGCCATTTCCTAATTAAGCCCCAAAAGACCCCCAAATCCTTTCATTATTCATGCCTCACCGCCTTTGAATCCCCTGTCTCTCTCAATCCTCTCTCAAACCTTAGCCGCCGCCCTCAACTACAACTCTAAAATCTCCCAAACCAATGGCTTCCAAGGTCATCCGAGGCGTGTATCTACCTCCTATGGCTTCTACATGCCCGATTATCATGGTTTCAAGGATAAATTCTGGAAAAGCTTGGTCTAGACCTTGGTCGATTTTAGTTTTATGGCTGTCTCCGATCATCTTTGACTTTGCTTCGGCCAGCCATGGCTATTCGAGTCTGACTCTTGACTCTTCTGCTTAGATCGATGGTTTTTAAAGCCTTTCTCGCCATTTGGGGTTCTTCTGAAACCATAACCTTTAAGGTTCTTCCGATTTCTTTTAGGTCTGTTTCAGACCTGTGCTTGCTCTCAACTTCTAAACATTTTTCTCAAAGTTTCTTTTTAAAACTCTACCTTCAAAAACCCTTATCTTTTCCGATTAGGTTTTCTGTTAAGTTATTTGACATGTTTTGATGTGTTTCCTTATGTCATTCTTCTACTTGAGTTTTCATGTTAAAGGCCTTAATTTCTTTTGAGGTTTCTGAATCTATTTTTGTTATTATTTGTTTGATTTAAGGGCATTTCATCTCTAGACTCGATTGGTGTTGAAAACCCTAATTTTTGGTTCATTCGAGTCCTGAGACTATTTGTTATATGATTTACTTGTTCATCATCTTTGAATTCGATTGGTTTCAAAAACCCTAATTTCTTTAGGGCACATTCAGGCTTCTAAAGCTGCTTCATCTGTTTCTTTATGTGATTTGGTTTCTTGCAATCATTGAAACTCGACTATTCTTTTCAGAAGGGCCTTTTTACTTGACCCTTTGCATACTTCTGATACTCTCTCCTTTCTCTATTACTAAGTTAACAAAGTTTGACCTATGTGTCTACCATGTTTCGATAGTTCACAGTCTATTGACTTTGTGATTATTATTGCATGCTGCTTTTCTGTGCCATAATGTAACCTCGCATGCCTAATGTTTATGTACTCTATTATATATACTGAATTCCCCTCTCAAATGATCTTCAATTTTGGACTGATTTCAAACCATTCCTTGTGGAATTCTGATTGCATTCATGTGTTAAGTAATTGATTCTTTCCTTGTTTCGCCTTACTAATTTCCCTGCTTCTTGGTCTAATTTGAACACTTTCCTTTGAACCTTTGATCCCTGCCTTTTCTACTCAATTTGATTAATTCCCTCACCTTGGTTACATTGGTACTTGATTCTTACCGGCATTTCCTTGAATAGAACCTGATGAACTTAGTCTCTATTACATATTGAGTACTTGTACTATGCTGAAAATATTTTCTTATTGGTTATATTCAGCCTTATATGATTTCTTTCCTTATTTGTTATTTACATGTTATCGTTTAAATTTAACTCCTTAATTAAAGGAAGTACTTATACTGATTTGATTTTAATTAGTACATAGTTCTATAATTACCGCTAAACTATGCTTCTTGCCTTATTTTCTACCTGTTTTCAAACTATAAGTACCTTGCTCTTTAATTAGCATAAACACGAACATTTTCTTAGTTCATAACTCACACTTACACTAAAAAAGAAACACTCTCCCTTGGTCTACCGCTTCTACTGTGGCTTGTTTAGTTGGTAGAAAGTCAAAGCTATATTCAAAAGTCCTGCTATCTTTCTTTACTACATTTACTTCTTTGAACTGGTATGTTCTAGTTATGATTTCAGCATCAACAACAACATGGTTACTTAATGTTCTTGTATTTTTGTCTGCCTATTGCTTCGGTACTTCTTTTAGCATGCTGTAATTTCTTTTCTTCTGTTCTAAATCAACGTATTATGAATCCTAAATCCCTACCCCAATGTTTATGATAATTATGGTTTGTTTGGGGCATGACAATATCGAATATTGCTGAGCATGATTCAAACTTGATCCTCCTAGGATCACAACCTCTATGCCACCCTAACATGTTGTGTGCTCTGGTTGATTTACAAACATGACAGCATCCCTATTGCTGTGCATGCCCTTAATTGACCCGTGCCTAAGTATTAGGCCCTTGCGATGGATTCCCAATTCCATGCCCCTTTGGTGTAAAATTATCAACTTTTTGGAAGTGTTACTGGCTGTTTCCCAGCACCTATTTCCTTCTTATTTACTCCCTTAGTTCTTAAAGCTCTGTTTCTGCACTTACACTATCTTCCTAGACTTAAGTTCCGCCCTCTCATGTGAGCCTTGCCTTGGGACCCATGAGCTCCATCTGAACTTGGACACATGATGGCTGGCATTTTCACACTGTACTTGTCCCTATTCTGGTTATAAAAATCAGTTGTGAGCAATACCCAGGGTCCTTTTGAGGCTCTTAGGGAACTCTGATACACTGGAGTTTGAGAAAGGCTTTGAAACAAATGGAATTTGGAGTGGTTTGGACCATAACTCAGAAAGGAAGTCAGGAATCTGGCTTCCTCTGTTGTAATTTTCTTTTTTTATCTTCCGATATAATTCATTACTTGGTCTGTAATAATTTTGTAATAAACACTGGGGCTGGCTAGTGAAAAAAAAAGGTTGGGTATTTATGCATGCCAAAGGTAGAAACCATGCCTAGAGGACTATCTTAATTCTGCATATTCAATCACATTTAGAAACCTTGCCTATTGGACTATTTTGATTCAGCATATTCAATCACATTTAGAAACCATGCCTATAGGACTATTTTGATTCTGCATATTCAATCACATTTAGAAACCAGGCTTATAGGATTATTTTAATTCTTCATAATTCAAACTACATCTAGAAATCATGCTTATTGAAATTTATTTACTTTACATGTTTAATATCACACCTAGATAACCTGCCTATAAAGCTTCATTTTAATTTTCTACATGTTAGGTATCATGTTTTAAGGTTATAACCCAGTAGTATGTTAAAATCAGTAACATATAGAAATTATGCCTATAGGGGTCCATAAGTATAATCTTGTTCGTTTCTGCTCACATGCAATGTTGGGTATCATGTTAATGAGGACTTAAAATCAGTAACGCATAGAAGTCATGCCTATAAGAATTTCGAATCATTTGTCTTAATACTGTGTTGCTTTGCTATTCTTTTGAATCAGTAATAGATATCATGTTCATATGATCTCGTTCAAACACTTAGGGAAGCCTTAGGTGATAACGACCGATAAAACTGATTTCACCTTTGTTAATTAATAATTGACACAATCAGTAAGCAAGTCTGATTCTGACTTCCTATCCGAGCCATGTATCAAACTAGTGTGCCTCAGCAACCTGCTCTCCTTCGTCTTTAATATTTTAATCAGACCTAAGCAGTATGTGCAAGACATGCTATTTTATGTGCTTGTTACGAGGAGGTATACATGAGCCTTTTTTTTGTTTATATGTTTCCCCAAACAAGCAGTATGTGTTTTGTATGTCGCCTTAGAATTTTTACCTTTGAAACTTAAAATAAGCCTAAAATCCCTCCCTTTTAGGATTAGTAGTCCTAAGTGCCTCCGGGACTGATAAGATTAGGACGGGTAATAGCATGCAATAAGTAATAGAGACCAATCTACGCTTTAATACCTTAACGGAGTGGGAAGGGTATATATTGATTTGATGACCACTCGATAATGTCACGTGTAGCCCCTTATTGAGGAGTGATTACCGGACATTGTGTTAGGTGATCCATATTTTCAATAAACCTAGGACCCCCCCTTCTTTATTTCTTTATTCTTTTTAGCATTTTAACTCCTTATTAAAAAAAAATCAGCTCTTTGATTGTTCTTTCAAATTTGTTCACTGTCAAACCATTACCTATTGAAATCCCCCCTTATTCGAGCCTTATCTGCTTATATGTTAATTTCACCCCAATTCACAATAATTGTCTGGCCGGAAACCACACTAGTGGATCCTGACGGGTGCCTAACACCTTCCCCTTGGGATAATTTTAAGCCCTTACCCAATCTCTGGTTATTCAAACAAACTTAGAGTTAAATCTCTATTGGTGTCCTAATGTACCTTAATCATTAGGTGGAGACTCTTCAAATGCAAACCCAGTTCCCAAAAGGAACGAGTTGTCTCCCTAAATGTCATAAACCCCATTTTGCGAGAAAAAGGGGCGCGACACCACTGACAGAAATAATACCTGTGACCATGGCCTCTGAGGCCACTGAATCTTGTCCTTCCAGAAAAGCATAGAATCTAGTTGGAGTGCACTTAATTGGCTTCCACCTTCCTGGCCTCCACTTCTGCCCCTACAAAACTTACTGCCGCCTCTGGGTGGCCGCACGACTGGTGCGGTAGGTGGTGTTGTAATCATAGGCTGAGAACCCTGTTGTGCTGCCTTTCCCTGAAGCTCGAGACAAAATATCTTCATGTGGTAAGGATCCCCGCACTCGTAACAACCCCTCGAAGCGGTGGACTTCTGAACTCAAGTCTGAACCTAGTTGCCTGAATACCCACTGGAGGAACACTGAATAGCTGGTGGGCAGTAGGAACTCTCTGGTATGACACTAAAATAAGGTCACATTGGAGCACCCCGAGGAGGCAGTGGTGCTGGATATGTGGGCATGATAGGATGACCTCTCCCAAACTGACCTTTGCCCTAGACAGAGCACCACTGAACCCTTCAGAATAACGAAATTGCTTGTCCCCTAGCATCTTCTCTCAGCCCTGCTGTCGGACACCCTTGATCCTCTAAGCTATCTTCATGACTAGCTCGTAAGAAGTATCTATCTCAGCCTCTCAGGCGATAGTGGCCTGGATACTATAATATAGACACGTAACAAACCTCTACACTCTCTCTGCATCAGTGGAGAGTATCATAAGTGCATGGCGAGACAACTCGGAGAATCCTCATAATCTGTCACTGATATCTGACCCTGCTGGAGCTGCTTGAATTGAAATCGCAACTCTTCCCTTTAAAAGAATGCAATATACCTATCTAGAAAGATGCGTGTGAACTGGTCCCAAGTCAACGAAGGAGAACCTGCTGGTCTGCCAAGAAGATAAGACTTCCATCATCTACGGGCCTTTCCCTCCAGTGGGAAAGTAGTAAAGTCTACCCCATGGGACTCCAACACCCTCATGTTGTGCAGTCTATCCCTGCACCGATCAATGAAGTCTTGGGATCCTCATGTTGCTCACCTCCAAATACAGGAGGGCATAGCCTGGTCCATCTGTCTATAAGCTTCTACGGCTCGTCGACCACAGCTGGTCTGGACTCAAGTATAGTTGCTGCCACTGGCTGGGCTACGCCCATGGGTAGAGCACCCAAGGTCTGATACATGCTAGCTGCATGACCTGGAGCCTGAGCATTCGGGTTCTATTCTCCCCCTTCCACCTAAGATGTGGCTGGGTCCACTAGAAATAAACCATCCTGGGTCATAGTATTAATGAACCATGCCATACGGCCCATGACATCTTGGAATCCCGGTGCAAACGTGAAATCCACCAGGGCTGGCTCTGTTGCAGGAACCTCACCCTGCTCGTCAATAGTAGGATCCCCTTCTGCATCTACTGGTGGAATAGATGGAGCAACTCAGCGACGTCCTAACCCTGTGCCACGAACTGTATCCTTCCCTCAGCCTCTGCCTCGACCTCTAGCAACATGGGTAGTATCTCTTCCATGATCGGGTACGTCTTCCACGCACGTTCTCATCATTCCTAAGAGAATAAGAGAAATATACTTATATAACATCAACTGCACGATTGGAGATGAAGAAAGAGTAGTTTACTAACACCATATAGCTTCTCAAAATAAGTACGGACGTCTCCGCACCGATCCGCAAGATTCTATTAGGCATGCTCATAACTTGTGCGACCTACGTGAACTTAGTGCTATGATACCATATTGTCACGATACGATTTCTTCTATAGGCCGTGATGGCGCCTAACATTACTGCTAGGCAAGCCAACAATAAACTAACCATGAGATTTTTTCTAAAAAATTTAGAAATAGGTGATTCTTAATTATTTAATAAATAAGAAGTGAAAAATTTAATATAATGAGAAATATACAATTTGAAGAGCAAATGAGATAAAGTAATAATAAAAAATCATCAAGTGTCTACTACCATAATTTACAAGACCTGGAGTTACAAATGTACGAGCTACTACTAGAATATATAAAAAACACTAAACTACTGTCTGAAATAAAGTACATAGAAAGTAAATTCAAAAGAAAGACTTCAAGTGCTGTCGAACGAGCTTTGAAGGAAGCTCACCACAAATCATCAAAGTATCAGGAGTGCGTGCCGGGATGATAACTAGATGGACCTGCCTCAAATCTTGTACGGGTAATGTAGAAGTATAGCATGAGTACATAAATAACATGTACCCAGTAAGTATCTAGTGTAAACTCGAAGAAGTAGTAACGAGAGATCGATTTCGATACTTACTATATGCTAACCATAAAGTACCAAAAATCTAAATAAGCATACACTATGTAAATGATAATTAAAACTCAATAACAAGCAATAGATAAATAAAATTTTCACAGATATTAAATCCCAAATCAATTTCCATCATCAAACAGTTGAAACCTCTCAAGCCAATATGATATCAAGTATAACTAGGCTTCACGTATTATTACGCATGAATTATGCCGAGATCGTACCACCCATTCCTAAATACATAGACATATACTGTGTGCACTATTGAGAGTCAATCTTCATGAATCATATATGCATCTATTAAGCTGGCGAGACGAACGGCCCACTCCCATGAAAGTAGAGGAATTTACCTCACTCGCGAAAATGCTTGTGACGCGAGTGAACATAGATTTCTCAAAGTTATTATAAAATTATTCAATTCTTTCCAAAAGCAAGGAGTCTAAACCATAGACTTTAAATTTTAAAATCCTCAATCTCAACTGTATTTAAGAAAATTAACATGCAAAATCAAATAATAGTGCCAACAAAGCATGATGTAAACCTAAAACTACTCGGACATCACATGAAAATATATATAGTTACGCACAGACTCTCGTCACCTAGTGCATACGTATCTCCCCACACAAATAAGTTACAACAAAACATACCTAAGGGGATGAGTTCCCTCTTACAAGATTAGGCAATAGACTTACCTCGTTCTCAAGTTCACTTCCGATCCACAAATATGCTTTAACTCCTCAACTCGATGCCAAACAACTCGAACCTAGTCAAATGTTATATATAATAATCAATACATGTTCAAAAGTTCATATTCTGTTTATTAGAGTGGTTACCCAACCCCAATTGAAGGATTCCTAAAATTCATCCATCGGGCCCACATGCCCAGATCCGTAAAATTTTCAAAGAAAGTTATTACCCATAACCTCATAAACCCAAATATATAATTTTCACTCAATTCCATAACCATATTCATGGTAAAATTTCATTTTTATTAAAACCTAGGTTTTTCATCTAAACCCATAATTTTTACTAATTTATATGTTTTTTATCTAAACCCATAATTTTTACTAATTTACATGTTAATATCTACCCATAAACTATTTTTAACTTACATTAAATGGAAATTAATTGCCTTATTAAACTAGTGAAAACCCCTCTCTAACCAACTCCAAAATCGCCCCAAGAAGTGCAATAAAGGAACCCAAAATGTGTAAGTCCCGACTTAAATGAAGGTTCTGCCTTCAGCTATTTTCGCAGCTGCGGTGCCTCTGCCGTACCTATGGTTCCTCTTTTGTAGACAAAACCACACAAGTGCGGACTAACCCTAGGTCGACCTCCCCGGCTTCTACGGCCAACAACTCGCATCTACGAGCCGACTCCTGGGAATAGATCATCGCACCAGCGACCCCCATTCGTTTCTGCCATAGCCTTCTTAGCACTTGCATCTCCGCAGGTGCCATACCTGCCCCGCTTCTGCAGTCACTGGGTAGCCTATACTGGGTCGCTTCTACGATCCTAGGCTCGCTTCTGCAAGCTCGCACCTGCAGTTGGCCATGCGTAAGTGGGAGTGCACCAGGAGCTGGAAGCTTCAGCCAATGTTCCTAAGCCCAAACTTGGTCTGTGCCTAGTTCGATTAACACCCAGGGCCCCGCCCAAACATACCATCAAGTTTAAAATCATAAAATGAACTTGCTCAAACCCTCAGAATGCGTAAAATAACATCAAAACTAAAAATCACACCCCAAACCAATTCGAATCAACTTATGAACTTGAGGTTCTTCCAACTTCATGCAAACGTGCCGAAACATGCTTAAACTACTCAAAATGACACCAAATTTTGCGTGCAAGTCTTAAATCATCATACAGAACTATTCCATGTCTCGAAATTCCAATTGACTTCGATAACACCAAATCCTTCTTCAAACCAAATTTAAAGAACTTTAAAACATTCAATATGCCAACTTTTAATATTAAGCGCCGAAACGTTGCCGAGTCATCCAAAACCCGATCCTAATATACGCCAAAGTCCGAAATGATCATACGAACCTTTCGGAATCGTCAAATCCTGATTCGGAGGTCGTTTACTCAAAATGTTAACTCAAGTCAAACTTAGCCTTGTTTAGACAACAGTAAAGGAACCAAGTGTTTTGCTTTGAACCCGAACCCTTCCAAATCTCGAACTAACAATCCCCGCAAGTCGTAAAACAGCTAAAGCACATAAGGGGAGTCTTATTTAGGGTATCGGTAATCTAGAAAGAAAAATAACCGATCGGATCGTTACAAAAATAACCCTTTTAAGTTTAATGAAAGAATTTTGCACTAAAATACTCTTAAGTAGAGCTATCTTGTTATGCGATAATATGGCGCCTTTTTCATCTTAATATTATCTCTCCTTCAAGCGTCGATTCTTACCATATCCCTCCATTCCTATCAAGCGCCAATATCAATGAATAGAGAAACTGTATTTACCAATTGGACTCTAGTAATTTATGAAGTCGATGAAAAAAGTGTTTTCTCTTTGTCATTATCCCAACTAATTTCCTCTATTTCTGAAGCTATTTTGTTTAAAGGCATTTTTAATACTTCATAGTTAATAGAATTAGTAATTTGTTTTTTAGTATTGGAACTTCGAAATGGGCTTAAATGTATTCATATACAGAACTCTTAAAAGGTTTTATTGGAGAAATAGAAGGAAAAATGAAGACGATGAAGTAAGTAGTAAAGAATAGTCCTGTTTGTAAAATACTTGCATGGGGAAAATTATTTTTGAATTCTTCACAAATTCTACCTTATTGGCATGACTTTGTGGTTGTTCAATTGTTCCATTCAACCTATTTGTTATTTTTTTCACAAATTATACATGATTGACATGACTTTATGATTGTTCAATTGTTCGATTCGACTTGTTTACTAAATTGTTCACAAACTTTACCTGATTGATATAACTTTGTGATTATTAAGCTGTTCGCCAAACTTTACCATATTGGCAAATTTTACATGATTGGCATGACTTTGTGATTGTTCAATTGTTCGATTCGACTTATTTACTAAATTGTTCACAAACTCTACCTGATTGATATAACTTTGTGGTTATTCAACTGTTCACCAAACTCTACCATATTGGCATGACTTTGTGTAATTTGTATTTGATTAAGTTATTAAATTGTTCATAATAAGTGTTACAACACATGTTTTTATATGTGGAGGTACGCCATAAGTAAATTCATATAAGATTGGAAATGAGACGATACGTCCCGCATTTTCGTACATTAAAGTTTCATCATAAGTTAAACGACGTAAGTTCAGGAATGAGATTTATTTTGGGATTGTAAGTATTACGCTATTTCAAACAAGTGAGAAGTTAATTCGGGAAGGTGAAAGGGTAAGTGAATCGAAGAAAATGAATTTCGTTGAAATTTGATATTTCGGGATAAAATACGGCTCGAACTAAAATATTCGGTATTTATGGACTAGTACCATAGAAGGTACTATATGACCAAGATAGCATGGTGTATAAAGTGTGTTAAATTTTATTAGTATTTTAAGCAAGTTGAGATAACTCTTAATTATACAGGTAATTGGTAATTATCCAAAATGTTTTGGATAAGAACTTAACGTGGCAAATTTTGCCTTAAAAGAATTGTGACTGATGCATCATTAATCTAAGTGGCACGCTCAAATGGACCTCGAAAAAGGGATAAGTTGGTGACAATGTGTAAATGATGAAACATAAGAACTATTTTGCTCTTCCGCAAGCAACATAAATTAAAAGTGTTCTTAAGCAACATTTTTCCTTTCCATTACGTCATACAATTTTGCAAACGTGATTTCTTCAACCGACGAAATTTCTTAGCACAATAGCAGCGAGAGATTTTGTGATTCTAAGAGAGAATGGTGCAACATTTTCCAAGAATATTATACAAATTTTTTCCTACTCTAGGTATGTTAAGGCTATCCCATCTATCTTTTGGTATGATCTATACGACACAAACCAAACGAGCAAATGCGGAATTTCCATAAATGACTCTATTCGTAGAAATACTAGAGATGCTTATGTTCTTGATTCCCATGTGTCATATTATTCTATCATCTATTCATGGGTCTAAAAAATACATAAGTTGGTAAAGTTTATTTCATGGCGTTAATCTGAGGCATAATGGTCTTATGACGTACCGAGAGATTTTATTAACGTATTTCATATACATTTCATGCATTTATA
>MU682847.1:0-11840 GCA_026770625.1 Nicotiana glauca | reverse complement strand
ATATATATATATATATATATATATATATATATATATATATATATATGGGATATGGGAAAGGTTATGGCGTTATATACGAACCACCACTTGATCAACTGATATGCGTTGATGATTTTGCCCACAGTAGCCGAAATGATATGATGGGATTTCCTTAGAGGCTTGATGATGTAATAAACACACTTATCTTTGTACGACATGACATTCATACGTATATGCATGACACTAAAAGTATTTCATGATGAACAGAGTTATCCAGACTTAGATGTTGAGTTATGTACTCTATATTTCTTTCATGTCTTTTACGTATTTATTTATGTGCTTTAAATACTCGGTACATTATTCATATTGACATCCCTTTTGCCTGGGGACACTGTACTTCATGCCTGCAGGTCTCGATAGACAGGTCGAGAGTCTTCCAAGTAGGTGATTAGCTCAGCAGAAGATATTGGTGCACTTTTGCTCCGGCGTTACTTGTTTGGTCAGTATGATTTAGATATGTATTGGCATGGCGGGGCTTTGTCCCGATGTTTATGACAATTATGTATCCTTAGAGGCTTGTAGACAGATGTCATGTACGTAAAATATTGTATGGCTTTGTCGGCCTATGTTCAATGTACGAGTGATTATTTTGGTGTTAGAGGCTCATATGTCTTATGTATAAGTTGGTATAACACGTTGTATTCCACCTATTTCACGACAGCCTCTCCAGCTCAGTTATCTATGATAATATGATACAAAAAGATACGTTATGTTGGTACTCGGGTGAGTAAGGTATCATGTGCCCGTCGTAGCCCATCGATTTGGGTCCTGACAAAAGTGGTATCAAAGCAAATTTGTCCTAGGGAGTCTACAAGCCGTGCCTAGTAGAGTCTTGTTTATGGGTATGTCGTGCACCACACTTATAAAAAGGAGGCTACAGGGCATTTAGGACTATCACTCTTTCTTTTTACTCTACATCGTCTGGTAGAGCTCACTTATAAGAATTCAAATTTCGAATTTCTATTTTATTCGTAATAAGACGATACCTACATCCGAAAAGACGGTTGGAAAGAGATATAGTTGTGGTAGAGCTGAGTCAGAGGAATTCGATTTTTGTATAATGCCTACGATAAGTAAATTTGAAGTCTTTAGCAGATCATGGGTGTACTGAAAGGTGTAAGCTTCTTAATAAGAAGTCTTAAGGAAAGAATACCTATCCACCTTTTTGGTGAAAGACAATGAGAGATTCAGAAGATAAATACAAGTTTCAGCAAGCAAAAGAAGCAACATGAAAAAGGGTACGGGGCGCCCAGTTGATGAAGGTTAACAATGTTTATAATTCAGGCAGAGGAATATAAGGTTTTTGAGTTATATTCAACAGTAACAAAAGTATGTACAACTGGTCACACCCATTTCAGTTGTGCCCTATGGGGGATAACAAGAACAGTTAAGAGAAAGACATTATATCACAATCCGTCTGGGGTTAGGGTAACCCAAATTGGTGAATGGATTGCTTGTGTTAATTGACATTTTCAAAGGATATTGTAAATGTGCTAGTAGATCTCCTTGCGAGACACCCATATGGTGCACTCTAAAATAGTACAACTAGATATGGGTACGACAAATATAGGCACTGGAATCCTGGAAGGGATAAATATTATCTTAGTATGGCTCTTGTCCCTAGTAGAGAGACAATGTTAGGCAACCCAAAGAGTCAATGGATGGAGCAAAGGGGAGCTAAAAGCAAAATAATATCTTGTGGAAGTTTTCAGAATCAAGTGATAGACAGAAATGTTAGCAGGAAACAAGAAGAGAGTTAATGACGCATTATGAGTAAGATGTGATACATGGATGACAACGGTAGATAAAAAAACGACAGTATTACAGAGTCTATAGTCAAGTGAAGAGAAATACGAGAGGTGACAAGCCTTGAAATAACAAAAGAGTATATGCCATAAAGTCATATCCTCACTTTGAGAAATAAGTTCGTGACTCTAACACGACTAACAGAAGGAAAATTTAGACCTCAGAATAATAGAAATCAGTATGAGGTGGTGAAAAATATAAATTAACATGAATTAGGGTCTGAGTGATTTGATAATGATCGATATCATGAGGATTTCATATTTTGTTCCAGCGATAACAGAATGGACAACAGAAGAAGATTCATGAGAAATTCAGAGAAAGGTCATTCAGGAAGATGCTTCCCTAGAGGTAAACAATGTGAGCAAAGATAAGCTTAAGGGACTATGTGTGCTAGTTACACTAAGTGTCATCCTCATGAATAAGGAATTTCGTTATCCTTGGTACAGAAGGATTTCCACAAGGCAGGCAAAGTTCATCAATGATGTGAAAAGAAGCCAAAGATAAATAGGTAAAACATCTATACATAGATCATCGTAGCACTAAATCTTAGTACTCCCCTAAAGGGGGAAAATGGAGTGATAATGACATTAAGTCAGAGTTAAGTTATTCTAGAAATTATGGAATGGTAAAAGAAGAATGAGATAAAAATGAGAAAGGAATGAGATTGCGTTATTCAAAGCCTACAGATATGCTACGATTCAAAAATATTATGTAAGCACGACATCAAGGAAAAGAAGTAAGTATTCCTGCCTAGAATGTTATTGATAGATAGGGAGCCAGTACGGGACATAGGTTAAGACAAAGAAAATGACCCAATAAAGATTATGCGGAATATTGACATGAGAATGGGACAACGATTAGTTAGTAGTTGATTTAGGAGGAGCCTCGTTATTTCTAGACAAGAGGATACAGACAAATCAACAAATCATACAAGATAAACATAGTGAACCCCAACATGGGGAATTTAGTCTAGCAGATACGACCCCATGATCCTGGAGATATATTTAGATAGGAGTTGGGATAGTTAAAGGTACCATAGGAGTGTTATGGGAGTAAAAGAGAGTGCCATTTGGAAGACAGTCAAAATATCAGTTCAGAAGCAACCCTTCAAACACAAAGGGCATAGAGGCAAGTAACTACGGATAATTATAGGCAAGGAAGGACATCAAATTCACCGTAATAAGCTCACAACTTTACAAGAGTTAGAGGGTCCTTCCTAAGTACTACAATGAAAGACTAGTTGAGGAAATAAGGAAGAAGGCTTCAACCTAAACATAGAAACTCAAAGAAGAAATGGTTTTCTAATAGTAGTTTCACTACAACATTATATGCACTCTATAAGAAAGTGGTCCAACACCTATTGTGGCTAATGAGTGAGAAGTGAAACCAAAAGTAATGGTCGAAATCATATGAGTTGCACAAAAGAAAAAAAATAATCTTGCATGTGTGGGCACTAAGATAAGCCAAGTAATCATACAACAAGTGGTAGGACGACCATGAAAGGCAATTGCTCTCATTTAGGAAAAGTTGAGAAGGAACAAAAGGAATTATTTGATAAATGATCCGGAGTTAGTTACGTTATGAACACACTTAAGATTTCAGAGTATTAACCATGCATCATATATGTTGATACTCATACATTCGTAGAAGACTCCGATATAAATAATAGAAAGAATTGAGTCCAGGTTATAGATAAAAGATTGAATTGTTAGAAGATTGTACTCGAGATATTCCATAGTATCCATGAAAGGCTAAAGTAATAACAAACATCAGGAGCCGCAGATCGAAATATAGATTAAGCCTACAACAAGGTGGGTCAGAGAGAAAAGGAAACTAAAGAGTTACATCAACTAAGTAAATCAGGAGTCAGATTATTGGACCCAGAAAATTATAGACCTCATGATTGAGAACATTGCAGGATCACTCTTGAATTTTAGAGGTACAAGCGAGATAGTTCAGTAGCCGTATTCTATAGGGGCATTAGAATAATACAAACCTCATAAGAAGTCAATATGAAGCTCTCACCGGATTATGTATACACTAGAGGTGCAAGTATTATAATAAAGCTTCAAGTTATGGATGTGAATTATACCTATGAGGGAGGAAGGTCATGATAGGGATACAAAAAGTGATGCAAGATTTTAAGGTAAGTAAGATAAAGGTGAACAACATACGTGATATTCAAATGCAGAAGGTTGTAAATTGTCCACACTTTAGACAAAAGGCTAGAAACGCTGGGATTCAGTGTCCAGAAATGATAGCAGCATGGTCAGTGGCATATCTTCCAACCAATGGTTTTTAAATAACGAGAGATATAGTTTAGAAAGTAAAGAGGAGATAGAGATGATGTGATGTCTCGCTTGATGTTCTAAAATAACACAAGGAAATCTATATCACAAGAAAGTTGAAGAAAGGCTTCAAGCTAAAGTATGATCGCTTTTAGGAAAATAGGAGTAAGAATAAGAAAATGTGAGTGAAAATGTGACAAGAATGGATAAATCATTGGGATTAAGCTCATGAAAATAAGAGATCTGGTGGGTTCTCTAAGTTATAGAAGGCTTCGTATAACCAGAGTGAACTCAAAGGAGTCTAAGACTAGTAGCATTTTGAAGAGAGAGAATGTTGGCCTGGTAGTGGAATAAGGGCGTAATTGTGATAGATAAAGGATAACGTTTGGGCCTTCGATTGAGCAATGACTTGAAGAGGATTTCACGAATTGTATGGGGTTAAAATACCCACGTAAGGTTAATCACATTGGGATGTTATAAAATATTATTATTGAAGTACAATATTGCCCCTAAGTGGATCATAAAAATCACTTTAAATGTTCTACGATGCAACGTAAGCCCTAGTGGCAATATATTACGTAAAAAATTTCAAGTTATCAATGGATGATTGTAGATCAATGTTGAGGTTAATTAACAATGGATGGGTAAAAGTTGCAAAGTACGAGATGAGACTGGGCCATTAGTCTTAAGATGGACAATAATAAAGAAGCATTAAAGGACCTAACTTTATGCATATAGGATGAGTAACGAGAGTAACATGGAGTTTGGTAATAAACCTCAGTAATGATAAATCGAAGTAAAAATTATGGTATAATATGGACTACGTAGATTTAGTAAAGCTAATGATGGCCAGAGGGACAATGTGATATAATTTTATATATGTTCACAAAGTGAAGCCTAGAGATTTGCTAAAAGATGGAGGAAAAGAAGAGAAGAGTCGCATAGGAGCACATACAAAGTTAGATTCATAAAGGCTGCATGACAGAAGGTAGCAACGGTTACAAGATTAGAAGGATTCCGACTACAAGTCGTGGTGTAAGTGTCACACCTCCTTTTTACATTTAATACACCCCGTGAAAGGCGTAAAGGAGTTTTTTCAATTAAAGGACAATCGGAACGGAATTTATTATTATTTATTCAGAGTTGCCACTTGGGAGATTAATGGTGTCCCAAGTCATCGGTTGAATCCCGAACCGAGGAAAATATGACTCTATTAACAGTCCGCGAACCAGAAATCCGGATAAGGAATTCTGTTAACCCGGGAGAAGGTGTTAGGCATTCCCACATTCCGTGGTTCTAGCACGGTTGCTCAACTGTTGTATTTAATTTTTATCTGATTTCAATACATGTTTTTATTTTTATGTGCCTTTTGTAAATAACCCGCTTTCATTATATTTATTATTTATTTTATTTTTTTACGAGAATTACAACGTCGTGAAAATGTATCTTGAACCATGCCGCACCAGTACACCTGTGACTTTTAACACATTTTGACTTCGTTGAGATTTGGATTTGGGTTACATAAATGTACACCCGTATTTAAGAAGGTAATATTATTAACATACGCGCCTAAAGCGACTACGTGTTTATTATCTTTAGGGAAGGCCGTGAAATTTACTAAACGGCCCATCCCGAATTTCTAAGTATTTTTATTTAAGCAATTATTGAGGGCCCCACAATTATATATTTTATTTGGCGAGGCTCGTCTCATTTTTATTTAAAAGGCCAACTTAGAAGTAACTATAATTCTCTATTAAGGGATTATCTCTAAAAGGGCCTTATCAACAGGCCCAAAGCTTATATCTAAATTAAAACGACGGGTTAAAAATAAGAGTCCTTAGTATAATTGCTTCAAATTTGGCCCAATAGAAGAAAAGCCAAAGATACCATTTCAAATACAGCCGCTAGCCTTGGGCCTCGTTGCAGGCCTAACGTGCAAACAATGTAAAAATAACTGGGCCAAGCATTCTACATGTTAAAAATCATTTTTTGATTCTTTCAATTTATCCATATCAATTCAATTCTGATGTTTTAGAATTTGATCAGGTTTAAACTAATGAATTCCTACAAATGATTAGTGAACTACAGTGATTAAACTTGCATAGTCAAAACTTACTGCGAAAATAAACATGAAAACCTACTGTATTGGCAAGCTACTTTGACTTCAGAAGCAAAACGATGTAATCAAAATGCCTTAGAGAATCATTTACATATTTAGTTAAAATCTAATGTTCATGCTCTTTTTTAGTCTATTTCAACCACGGTTCAATTCAACAAACTAACTAAAACTGAAATTTCATATGTACTAAATTGTTATTATTCTAGAATTAATCTATGATAAGGAGCTATATGTGCTGGTTTTCAAATTATTATCCTGAATCCTACAAATGCTGTGTGCAAATTAACAGATTAATCTGAAATCAATATGATCATCAAAAATTAACTGACTAGTGATTATCAAAAATTTTAAAATCTGAAATCAATATGGTCTTAATACCGGGTTCACAATTAGAATAACTACAATTAAAATGTCAAAGCTAATGATTGCCCGTAGGCTTCAACAGTCTAATTATACAATCACTATTACAAGGAATTCTAGATATTACTAATATATTCTTACAAATCAAATACCATTATAATCCAAACATAATAGTAAAACAGTCCAAAATTACAGTCCAATACAAACTCAACTAATGCTATCGAATACAAATTATTATTTTTAAATTCTATATCTACATAGATTCAATCGGATTAAAATACATATACGACTAATGGATTTTTAAGAACAAACAACTAGACTTTTGATTCCACTGCTCAAATGTGAAGATACATCAATGTGAGTTTAAAACGTGTACCTGGACAATAAGAGAAAGCTCAATGAGATTCAGAATTTATTCACACAGCAATAACAATTCAACAGTCAGTTATACGTCCAAAAACAGCTCCTAAAATGGCCCAGGGATATTCAGCAGAACAAACCAACAGATAGAAGAGCAAACTTGATTTGAATTCAACTTCAAACTTCAATCTAGGCTAGAAAACTTCTGAAATTTCCAGTAATTCAATAATCAAACCAGATTTTAACTAATGATCAATGTAACAGTAATGTTTTTTTTTTGGGATTTTCTGCTAATTTCGAGTGTTTTTGACAGAAATTGAGATCTGAAGAGAGAAGTATTTCGAAGGAAAAATGTTCAGATTTCAAAACTTGTAAAATAAGCATTTCAATGCCTATTTATAGAGTTAGAATTGGAGGGAAATTCAAACTTCAGAATTTATTTATTAGTCCCTCTTTTATTTAAGTTCTACCCTTATTTTAATCTTTTAATTTCAATTAGCTACCATTATTTGTTAAGATTTATACTACTACCTCCATCTAGAACCTTCTAATCTAGTGTAATTTCCTATCTACCCTTACTTCTCTTCAAAATCTACCCAATTACCCTTTTCCTATACCCAAAATACCCCCCCTTCCTTTGGTTTATTACTACTAACCCTTTTATATACCCAAAATACCCCTGAAACTTAGATGAATTTACTAAGTACCCTACTGCCTTTTACCCTTTTGCCCCTGAACTGCCGGATTCAACTATCAATTATAGCAACCTACTTATTAAAATTTATCAGAATTTTAACAAATCTAATTCTAACATTAACTAACTACTAATCGAAATTTAAACAGCTATAACCAATCCTTATCAATCAAACATTAACAATCAAAAACAATAAAAGAGATTACTGCCAACAAAGTCTAATTAACACCTATTTTGATATCAAGTTTATTTTCATAATCAAAATTAATCAAAATCTATTACTAATTATTAAAAGCTTAATCATGTCAAATTTTAAACCTAAAATACTATATATTTAAAACAAAATTTGAAAGATAACCCTAATTAGACTAATAACAATCTGCAAACAATTAAAACCTAAAAATAATCACATGCAAAAAAAATAAAAGAAAAAGAAACAGAAAAAGAAAAGAAAACTTAGCTTTTTAACCACTGGACAGTCTTTTAGGCATAAAAATCTTTAAGAACAAAGGAGGGGCGTCTTGTGGCATTTTTTGTGATCTTTGACTCACCGGAGAACTTTCAGAGTCGAATTCGAACCGTTCCAGTTGGTTTTGAGGTTCAAGATTTCAAGGATCGTGTAGACGAAGGCTAGAAGGTGATACGGTGTTAATTTGAGTTGGGTTAGGTGAAGTGTTGTTCGCCGGAATTAGGGTTCCGGCGAGACAACTTTGTTTGTTCGAGACGATGGGGAATGATTCGAAGGCAGTGAAGTAGATGGATGGAATCAGGATGAGAAGAGAATTTTAGGATGTGAATTTGGGGTTCGTTGGCGTAGGTGACGTTTTCCGCCGGTAGGGTTCTGGCGGGGTCGGTGGGGAAACAAGGCGGCTAGGGTTTGGGGAAGACGACGAGAAAAAATATGTTTTGATTTTTCCTGAAATATTGTAACTATATTTAATTTGCCCATTAACTATCAGCCCTTGGATTAAATGAATATGAACGGCTAAGATTGGTTATCATCTTATACGTCGCCATTTTATTTTTAATGAGATCAGGTCCAGTGACTGTTGGATCAAGGATTATCAAGGGCTGGGATTAAATGCTTCTCAAACGACGTCGTTTGGTTATGGCTGAGGCTGACAGGGTAGGGAATTTGGGCTTGGGGTTGCAATTTGGATATTGGGGCTGAAATGCACGGGTTTGGGCTAAGTTATATCAGCCCAAATTTGTATTCCCACTTTATAACTTTGTATTTATTTTTATTTTTGTATTTTGCATTTTTTGATTTTGTAAATTATTTTTTCTGATTTTATTAAATTGTGAAATTAAATTAAAACTAATTAAATTCTAAAATTTATTTAATAACTATTTTATAACAATTTTCAATTTAAATAATAAAATGCTATATGTTTGATTTTTTCTTAAATTGTTTCGAAATGAATTAATACTAAAATTATGAAATTAAAAATCCTAATGCATATACATATTTTTTATATTTTTAATATGAATTATTATGCAACTAATTAACACAAAAATGCAAAAATATCAAAAAAAATTGTAAAAATAAAGAAAGATCATTTTGTTTGGATTTTTAGAAATAATTTGCTTAGGACAAAAATCACGTGCTCACAGCTGCCCCTCTTTGCCCGGAAACACGAAGAGTTTTCGTGCAAAGACAAGTGAGCGGTAATGAGGGATTTTTGCCCATTCGCATATTCCATGTGAAGCATTTTGAAAAGTTTGACCACATCCTGCTTCAAAGATTGCCTACATATCCTGGGCTAAATCGGAATCATGTCAGTGTAGTTCAGGAGTGTTTGGTAGCTGGGACTACCGGAAGCTGTGATTTCACTGCTGTTGTTGCTGTTACTGCTTGCTGACCCCCTTATTACACCGTGTAAAGATAACAAGAAGCTAGCCTAAGCTATGAGTTACAAGAAATCCTATCTATGCCTTAAAACTTGCTCTTGTGTTGCCTTGAACTTGCATCTTGTATTCTTCCAATGGGATTCTGGCTGTTGCCTTGGCGATGTTTTGAAATATGTGTCCATTCTTCATGTGGACTCCTGCTTGCGACTGCTTGAAAAGGTATTCCCTTGTTCTCCAGGTGGGCTCCTGCATTGCGATGCTTGAGAATATATTCCCTTGTTCTCCAGGTGGGCTCCTGCTTGTGATTGCTTTGATAAAGTATTCCCTTATTCTCCAGGTGGGCTCCTGCTTACGACAAAATAAACAACCAAAGAAAATTTTCTGCCCCAGTATAGTGACTGGGTATATCGTGTTATCAGATATTAAAATTAAAAACCTGAATTTGGATTGTACTTCCCTTATTTTCCAAGTGGGTGCCTGCTTGTTGTATTAGAAAAAATATTCCCTTTGTTCTTCAGGTGGGCTCCTGCTTGCTGAAGATATTCCCTTTATTCTTCAGGTGGGCTCCTGCTTGCTGAATTTGAAAAGATACTCCCTTTATTCTTCATGTGGGTTCCTGCTTGCTGTCTTTGAAAAAGATATTCCCTTGTTCTTCAGGTGGGCTCCTGCTTGCTAAATTTGAAAAGATATTCCCTTGTTCTTCAGGTGGGCTCCTGCTTGCTAAATTTGAAAAGATATTCCCTTGTTTTTTAGGTGGGCTCCTGCTTGCTAAATTTGAAAAGATATTCCCTTGTTTTCCAGGTGGGCTCCTGCTTGCAACAAACATACAAAATGAGGAAAATTTTTCTGCCCCAGTTTGATAACTGGGCGCGTTGTGTTACTGAATGTTAACTTGAAAGATAAGAGTTGCATTATACTTCCCTTGTTTTTCATGTGGGTGCATGACTGCTGCGTTTGGAATGTATTCCCTTGTTCTTCAGGTGGGCGCCTGCTTGTTAACTTTGGAACGTATTCCCTTGTTATCCAGGTGGGCTCCTGCTTAAAAAGAAAAATTCTTTCTGCCCCTGTTTTAATCAAAGAAAGATTTGTTAATATAAAAATGGTGGTTAGCTGCTAGCATTCTTGTTGGCCATGCTCCCGCTTCCGACTTTGCTTCGACTTGCTTCTTTGGACTTGCTTTGACTTGCCATGACTTTCCGGCTAACTTTAAAACCCTCTGATCCTGATGACCCAAATGTTTTACCTCATGTCACTGCTTTGATGTTTCTGTTCCCTTTTTGTGAAACTTTGCTTCTCCATCCTAATTATCTGATTACCCTTTTGATGGGATTTGCATTGGTCCTTCATGTTTTACTTTCTTTTGATATGTCCCGATCTCGTTGTGCCATACAACTGGGAAGCTGGTAGTTAGCTTTAACTGAAACGTCTTATAGACAGATTTCAAGAAAAAAAATGAAATGCAATGACCTCGAAGATTTTTGAGGATAGAAAGACTCTGAAAATGAATGAATTGTAGTAAAGAGAAAGAGGATAGGACTTATCTGAGTGGAAAGGCTGATTCCATTGATCGTGCCATGCATTTCGGATTAACCAGCCTAGTCTATCCATTCAATCAACTGTCAATTACCATATTTGTTGTTCTATAATTTCACAGTCTGACTTGCACCAGAACCCAAACCTCGCTTGTTTTGCCATGTTTCAAACACCTTTCAACCACATACCTTCTTCATTTGCCTATCTGAAAACTCACTTTCGCCTTACGGTGCCTATGAGGGTTTTCACCAATAAGACTCTCATTTTTATTTCTCTCAACTCACATCGTCTTACGGTGCCGTGAGGGTTTTCACCAATAAGACTCTCTCATTTTCAATTTCCTTTTCTTCTGGTACCAGAGTGTTGTCCACAACATGAATCACCTTACCTGCTTGTATCGACATTTCTTAAAATTGATCAGAAGGTCTTTCTTTGGACCGTAATGTGGCTTTTGGATGGGTTTAGAAAGAAGGGTATAAAGGCTCAAAATATTCCAACGTGGGTTCTAAAATTACAACTTTCGGAATCATATCTTTCACAACAAACATAACTTTTGCCCCAGTTTCATTCTTGGGGATTCTTGGACTTTTCTTTGGGTATGATTGAACCTCAGTGAGGCTGCCTACGCACCCTTTCGGGATCAAGTCAAACGTAGTTCAGGGCATAAAATCGCTTCATTATTGCAATATTTCCTTCCTTCCATTCTTCTTCTTTATTTGCTTCTTTTCTTTTCTTTTCTTTCTTTTCTTCTTTTTCTTTTCTTTTTCTTTCTTTTCTTCTTTTTCTTTTC
>MU682841.1:1148-20683 GCA_026770625.1 Nicotiana glauca | reverse complement strand
AGACTGTAACAGAGTCAAACCTTCCTCGGTTCGGGATTAATTTGGTGACTTGAGACACCATTATATTCTCAAGTGACGACTCTGATTTTTTTTAACTAATCCCGTTCTGACCGTCCTTTATTTGGAAAAACTCTTTTTACGCTTATATACATATATTTCCCTTTCGCCGGGAGAGTATGTTAAGCGCCGTAAAAAAGAGGTGTGACACACACTATAGGCAAGATGATAATGATAATAATAATAATAATAATAATAATTTTATTCTATAATTAGTGTGTCTCGAAACTTTTATAAATTTGAGGAGTGTTACAATCTTCCCTCCTTAAAAACATTCGTCCTCGAATGTTGCTAGGGCCTTATTATTAAGCTAACAATCATTCCTTAGGTCATTGAAGCTCTTAAACTTTCTTAGCACTACTGACTCTACAAAGGAAGGGACTCAAAATTTTGGCTAACTCCCTAAATTTTCAAAAATTTCGGCAGAGTTTCTCTTGTAAATTGGACTATCCAAAGAATATCCCTGTCACAAATACCACAACCACATCAACAACAACCAAATATACTATAACAGGCCATTAATAGGCTCCATACGTAGCTCATAAATTAATTACTCACACTCCGGCAAGGAGGTACCACAATAACTAATAAAAATCTAAAGCACAAGAACTCTAGCACAAATAAATCACTTTAATAAATTAAATATACTTTGGAATAAACTAAATTAATACAACAACTAAGTATAATCTAGGAAGGACATAAACACTTGCTAACTTGTATTTAATAAATGAAATATAAATGTCAAGCCAAACCTAGGTTCACATACCTTTTTCTTCAAATAAATATGGATATTTCTTTCTCATATCTTCCTCAACCTCCCACATAGCTTCTTTTGAATCATGATTACTCCACAAAACTTTTACCGATGCTATATCTTTTGTTCTTAACTTTCTTACTTGCCTATTAAGAATTTCTATCGGTACCTCTTCATAAGTCAAGCCTTCTTTAATTTCTATAGTATCGGTAGGTATTATATGCGACTCATCATGAATGTACTTTCTAAGCATATACACATGAAAGACAGGATGAACAGAGGACAACTCAACGGGTAGCGCTAGCTTATAAGCCACATTTCCTTTCTTTTCTAGAATTTCATAAGGTCCAATAAATCTAGGGCTAAGTTTGCATTTCTTACCAAACCTCATAACTCCTTTCACTGGTGAAACTTTCAAAAATACCTTATCACCAACCATGAACTCTAACTCACGATGCCTCTTGTCAGAATAAGACTTTTGACGACTCTGAGCCGCTTTAAGTCTTTCTCTAATTAGCTAAACTTTCTCCAAGGCCTCACAAACAAACTTTGGACCAACAACGACACCTCTGCCCGCTCAAACCAACCTACTGGAGACCTACATCTCCTCCCATACAACGCTTCATAAAGAGCCATAACAATGCTGGCCTGATAGCTGTTATTGTAAGAAAATTCTATAAGTGGCAAGTGATCATCCCAATTACCTCCAAAATCTATAAAACATGCACGCAACATATCTTCGAGAGTCTGAATCATTCTTTCTGCCTGACCATTTGTCTGTGGATGGAAAGCGGTGCTCAGATTGACCTTGGTACCTAATCTTTTCTAAAATGCTTGCCAAAAATGCGCTGTGAACTGAGGGCCTCTATCAGAAATAATTGAAACTGGAGTACCATGCAAGCAGACTATTTCTTTGATGTACAACTGCACATACTGCTCTGCGGAATCTGTCGTCTTTACTGGTAGGAAATGCGCGGACTTTGTCAGTCGGTCTACAATAACCCAAATTGAATCATGCTTACGGTATGTGCGAGGTAGACCTACTACGAAATCCATATTAATCATCTACCACTTCCATTGTGGTATCTCTATATCTTGAGCTAGGCCACCAGGCCTCTAATGCTCGGCTTTGACTTGCTGGCAATTCAAACATTGAGCCACATGATCTGCTACTTGTTTCTTCATGCCTTTCCACCAATACAATTCTTTTAAATCTAGATACATTTTGGTAGCACCTAGGTGGTAGAGTACCTCGAACTGTGAGATTCCTCCATTATGGCCTTCCTAAGACCATCTACATCAGGCACACATAACCGATCATTCAACTTCAAAACTCTGTCACTTCCTAGAGTGAAAATGATGATTTCTTTGCTTCTGACTCCTTCTTTTAATTTCACTAAGTATGGATCTTCGTCTTGCTTAGCCTTAACATGTGCAACAAGGGAGGATTGTGCTAAGGCATAGGCAGTTATATCTCCTTCTTCGGTCTCGTCCAATCTAATTCCATCATTTTCTAGTTTTTTAATTTCTCGACACAAAGATCGCTTTTGTATTGCAAGATAGGCCAAGACACCCATTGACTTCCTACTAAGTGCATCTGCTACCACAGTAGCTTTGCCTGGGTGATAAAGGATATTGATGTCATAATCTTTCAATAGCTCGAGCCACCTTCTCTGTCTCAAATTTAGTTCTTTTTGCTTGAAAATGTACTGGAGGCTTTTGTGATCTGTAAACACTTCAGAATGCTCGCCATAAAGGTAGTGCCGCCATATTTTTAATGCGAACACCACTGCTGCAAGCTCCAAGTTGTGTGTAGGGTAGTTCTTTTCACGATTCTTTAACTGCCTGGAAGCATAAGCAATTTTTCCATTTTGCATAAGAACACAACCGAGACCAACTCTCGAGTCATCACAATACACTGTGAACCCACCCGAACCTGTCGGCAAGGTTAATACAGGTGTTGTGGTCAACCTTTTCTTTAACTCTTGAAAACTTTGCTCACAAGCGTCTGAGCACTAGAACTTCACTGCTTTCTGAGTGAACTTAGTTAATGGAGCTGCAAGTGAGGAAAACCCCTCTACAAACCTTCTATAGTAGCCAGCTAACCCCAAGAAACTACTGATTTCGGTTGGCGTTGTCGGCCTAGGCCAGTTCTTGACTGCTTCTGTCTTCTAAGGGTCTACTTTTATTCCTTCACTAGATACCACATGGCCTAAGAATGCCACGGACTACAACCAGAACTCACATTTTGAAAACTTGGCATAAAGCTCATTTTCTTTCAAGGTCTGCAAGGCTATTCTGAGGTGTTCTGCATGATCTTCCTTGCTCTTAGAGTACACCAAAATATCGTCTATAAACACAATAATAAAGGTATCAAGGAATGGCTTGAAAACTCTGTTCATGAAGTCCATGAATGATGCTGGAGCATTTGTCAACCCGAAGGAAATCACTAGAAATTCATAGTGCCCGTAGCGAGTTCTAAAGGCTGTTTTAGATATATCCTCTTTTGCGATTCTCAAATGATGGTATCCTGACCTCAAGTCTATTTTTGAAAAGTACTTTACACCCTCAAGTTGATCAAATAAATCATCAATTCTTGGCAGTGGTACTTATTCTTAATGGTAACTTTATTCAACTGCCGATAGTCGACACACATTCTGAGAGACCCGTCTTTCTTCTTGACAAACAGAACCAGGGCACCCCACGGTGAAACACTCGGCCTGATGAAGCCCTTGTCAAGAAGTTCTTTCAACTGTTCTCTCAACTCATTAAGTTTTGCTTGAGCCATCGCTATAAGTAGGTATAGATATGGGCTAAGTGCCTGGCATGAGATCAATGCCGAAGTCTATGATTCTTTCGGGAGGAAGTCAGGGAAGGTCATCTGGGAAAACTTCTGGAAATTCTCTAACAACTGGCACTGACTGAAGAACTGATGGTTCTGATTCTGGATTAATAATCTAAGCCAAATAGGCGAGACACCCCTTACCGATCACCCGTTGTGCCTTAAGGTAAGAAATAAACTTACCTACAAGCGATGCTGAACTACCCTTCCACTCTAAGACTTCTTCATTTGGAAATTGGAACCTGACTATCTTGGCATAACAATCTAACATGGCATAGCAGGAAGACAATCAATCCATACCCATGATCACATCAAAATCCACCATTTCTAGCTCTATGAGATCGGTTTTGGTGTTGTGACCTTGGACTGAAACTATACAACCTCTGTAGACTCTGGTTACTTTCACTGACTCACCAAGTGGAGTAGATACTAGGAATGGCTCACTAAGTTGTTCAGGTTCTAGGCTGAGGTTAATTGCAAAGTATGGAGTCACATATGAAAACGTTGAACCTGGATCCATTATGGCATAAACATTATGTGAGCAGGCTAAAAGTATACATGTAATAACTTCTGTAGCTGCCTCTGCACTCTGACGATCAAGTGTAGCAAACAAACGGGGTTGTCCCCCTCCCTGAGTAACTCGGTCTGCACCTCTACTTGCTCCATGCCCAGTCTGATTATGAGAACCACGAGCCTGAGGTGGTGCAACTGCAGTAGCTGAGAAACTAGAAGGACGAGTTGACCCACCACTAAAATTACATCGCAACTTTAAGCAGCTGGCCTTTATATGACCAATGTCTCCACAGTGGTAGCAACTTTAGGCAGCTGGCCTTTATATGACCAATGTCTCCACAGTGGTAGCAACCATGAAACCCGAGCTTGCACTGACCTGAATGCTGCCGCTTACATGTTCCACAAAGACCTTGCTGGCGTGAATGTTGCTTAGTATGACTCTGGCTATGTGAGGATGATATCCTAAAATTGTGATTCTAGCGAGACTGATTTCAATAACTCTGAGTACATCTGAAGGAAGACCCACCACCTGACTGTTGACCGGACTGAGCTGGTGCTAATGACTCCTTATTAGAGGAATCCCTTCCACCTCCACTAGATGTACCATTAAACCTGCCCGCTGTTCGGTCTTTCTTGTTATGCTCTTTTTATTCTCTTCTTTGTTGTATGTCTTTTTCTAAGTGCTTGGAAAATCCCACAACAGAGGAGAAGGACATCATCCCTACTGCTGCAGTTGATGTCGTATCCTTAATGTGGTAAGCTAAACCGCCAACAAACCTGTGAATCTTTGCTCTTTCTGTCTTAACCATGTGAGGAGCATGCTTAGACAACCTTATGAATTCTATGTAGTACTCTTGCACACTTCTATTCCCTTGCTTGAGCTGTTCGAACTCTGTAGCCTTAGCTTCCCTATCCTCTTCTGGGATAAAATTAGCCATGAAGGCCTCTTCAAATTCTTCCTAGGTAGGCAGACCATCATCTTCATCTCTTTCATTTTCCCACATCTCAAACCAAGCGCTAGCCACATCCCTAAGCTGGTAAGCAGCCAGCTCCACAGCTTTATCATCAAATGCTTTCATCTCTCAGAGGGCTTTCTTGACACCCTCTAGCCACAACATCGGATCTTCATCAACTATAGAACCATGGAACACTGTAGGACTCAACATTAAAAATTCATTAACTCTTGAGGACTCAGAATTGTTCTGTCTATTTGATTTAGGCGGAATCTCATCTCTTCTCTCGTTCTGGTTGGCCATAAAGGCTTTAAACATCTCCATAGCACTGTTGACAACATTAAACATCTGACCCATATCGGGAGATATAGTTGCCTGAGCTGGAGCTGTTGTTGGGCGTAGTACTGGATCATTATGCTCCACCCCTTCCTCATGTTCACCCCAGGGTACTTGAACCCCCTCTGTGGATTTACTCTTCCTTTTCTGGGTTGAAGCCTTTTTTAGTTTGGCCTTGGGCCACAATAGTAGCAAGAGTTTCTTCAGCAGCATCCTGAGTGTCGGTGTGAGAGTTGCGAGTACGAGCCATTTCTGCGAATTGTTGAGAAACGAATACATTAGATAATTTCTTAGAGGTAGGATCTACTGCACGATCTAAAGTATGACAAAAAATGATATTTTTCCTAAAAGCTCGTAACCTCATGTTTATAAGTATGGCAAGCTTCATACCCATAAACAAGACTCTACTAACACGGCTTCATAGACCCCTAGGACTCCATAAACCTGTGGCTCTGATACCAAGTTTGTCACGACCCATTTTCTGAACAAGTCGAGACCGGCACTCGATCACTAAACATGACCGAGCAAACCATCTATTCTTATCAAATCTATTATAACTCCAAACTTTATATGCAACAAGACAATACTCTAACCAGATACTTTTGTTTAATTTAAATATTTAAATAAATCAACTCAAAAACTTTATTCATAGTAACCAATGAAATACTGCTAAGTTATTATCAAAACATCTGACTCTTAACCCAACGACTATGTCTATGAAGCCTCTACTGATAAATTGACGCACCAGTTAGGACATGAGATTTTCTGGCCAGTTGTCTAAGTAACAAAGAAATAAATAAATAAAGACGACTCTAAGTAATACTCCACGAACAAAAGCGGAGCTCACCAATAGCACTGGAAGAGAAGGAAGTCCTAACTCCTAGCCTGCTCGCCTGCAAATCCGGTTCCTACGTTGTACCGCAGACAAACGTAGGTTCCCAAAAGAGAACGTGAGTGCCATCCATTGTACTCAGTGAGTCTCAACAACAGGGGGCAAAACTTTAATAACATATACATTATGAGCAAAGGTTCTAAATGCATGTAAAACATAAAGCTTATAAGAATAATTCTAAATAACTGCATAATAGCAGTTTATGAAAATTATAAAAGAAATTCTTTTCTTTTTCTTTCTTAAAAAAAAATACTTCATTTTATACTTTGGGAGTTCCAACTATCCTGACTTAATGCTGTCTCAGCCACCGTGTGATCGACACGGGTTCGATCCCAACCTGATCGAATAGGCCCAATCCACGAGGTGCCACTCGCTTCATGGTTCTCAGCGCTCATGTATCATACCTTAGCATGACTAAGTAATTTCTCAGCAACGAGACCCTCGGCTCGTGTGCTCCCTACTTTGGCACAAGTAGTTTCAGGAAGTCAACGCCTTGGTCAGGACCCTCGGTCTGGACGATGACCCCTTCTCAGAATAAAGGATACTCCCAAAAATCTTTTCTTTCTAAAACTTATTCTTGTAACTTTTCAAGTCTAAATCTTTTACACTACTCAAACTCGTATCGTTAAATGTAAGGCATGAGATAAGAATGAAATAAACATTCAAAAGTATTAATAAAGGTTCTTGATCCTTCATGAATTTTCAACATGCAAATTGCATATATGAATAACATAAAAATCTGAAATTTACGCACATATATCCAAATAATCATCTAAACTTTAGTTAGAAAATAATTCTAAGCTAATACTTACTACTCCAATTATGTACAAAGAATAACATAAAAATCTGAAATTTATGTACATATATCCAAATAATCATCTAAACTTTAGCTAAAAAATAATTCTAAGCTAATAGGTACTTACTACTCCTATTAAGTATATATTAACTCTTTTGTGAAATTCATCAAAAACCTTGTGTGCGTGCTTTTGTGAGTTAAACTACTTTAGAAAAGGGTTATATCAACTCACCTCAAAACTCCTTTACCCAATATGTAGACCCCAGTCCAATTTATACCTGTCAAACAATCGATTCTACAACAACCAGTGCATTTTAATTAATGTTTCACACCTAAATATGGAAATTATTGTTGCTATAGAGGAAGAAGAGAATTAGCTATTCAATTCTTAGCTATTACAACTGTAGGATAATTGACAATAGAAAAACTTACATACCTGAATTCAAGAATTAGTGATTGATAAAGAACCATAGAATTTTATTTTGATTTGTGCGTAATAGAACAATGTTCTATTTCTCGTTTAAGGCTTCTGCCTCTCCGTGGATGTCAGAACAGACATATAAGGCTTGAAGCCTTTGTTTTCAGCAGCCCTTTTTATGGGCTTTAGGGTTGTTTTCGCTTTTTTTAAAAAAAATTTCTTTAACTAATAATTAATAACATTCACTTTTAAATAACTTAGTAATACTGAAATCATTAATATATTAATATTATTCCTCTAATTGTATATCCAATTACCTAAGTGTGTGTGTGTGTGTATATATATTCACTATAGGTAAGATAATAATAATAATAATAATAGTAATAATAATAATTTAATTCTATAATTAACGTGTCTCGAAACTTTTATAATTTTGTGGAGTGTTACATAAATGGTCCAAATATCAAATACCCATAAACATTCAACCCTTAAAACTCAAGACCCATCAAATACTCACACTAGGGTTGAGCCACAAACCTAGCTAATGGGTCTACCTACTCATAATTAGGGAAGAAAACAAGAAATTAGATGCAGAAATAATCATAATAATTAATTACAAACTAAGATAATAGAGATTCTTCGCATTAGTAGCCCAAAATTACTTAAAAGGAACGAAAGACTCGTTCACATGCTCAGCCCCAACTCAGATTACAAAAGATGACCTAAAAATGTGAAAAGAAAGTATTTATACTAGGCCAAATTTTTTGGTCAAAAATACCCCTGCGGGGATAGTGCGGTCCGCACAAAATTGAGTGCGGTCACAGTGAGGCTTCTTGGCTTTAATTCTGCTCTCTGAACTTGGCCACCGCAGGCCGCATAAAATGCACTGCGGTGGCTTCTGTTGCGGTCCGTATAAAAAGGACCGCGGACCACATTGACAATTAGCTCCAAATCTTCAACTCTCTGAATCCTTCTAAGCGGACAACACAATATCGAGTGCGGCTGTGATGAGTCCTGTGCGGTCCGCACAAAATGCTTTGCGGCTGCACTGCTTGGGTTTCCGGAATTAGCACTCTCTAAATCTCCTCACTGCTGCTGCACCCCATTTTGTGCGGTCTGCAGTGGGTCTTGTTTCAATTATCTTTGGACTTGTCCTTGGACTTGTGAATGTTTCACTCCTTTTGAGCTAATTTTGACTAGTTGTCACCTTTTTGATCAAACCCTGCAAACAAGTACGACATGTAAGCCTTTGGGACTATTTTGTATACATTTTTACTCAAAACTCAAGTGAAAAGGAGTGTAAAATGAACTAGAATCCCTAGTTATAAACTCCCCCAAACTTATGCTTTTGCTTGTCCTCAAGCAAACAAAATAAGACCCATCTCCTAAAGAATAAATCCAAGAAAATTCTGCTGACCTAAGGTGACCTCATCTAGCATCAGTTGGGACTAACAATTTCCCTCAACTCAAATGGATCATTAACAACATTCTCTCTTTTAAACGCCATGGTTTTAGTGCGACACATGAGCATCAAGGACTAACAAGACTCATCAAAGAAACTCTTTCTACTACTTTGGTCATTGTGGAACCCAAACTCCTACATCCTCAACTTTCCCTAAGAAAACCTCACTTTTAGATTGTGGCACTCAGAACGAGGATGTGGAAACACACTCATCTCTCTCAAAGAAAGGTCACAAGTCCGGCTCTAAGTACCATAAGCTTACCCCTTATGTGAGTCACCACTAATGTAAGCTTCATTAAACTTAAGATCATATAGGGCCTTTGTGGAGTCATAGTGAAGGCTTTTGATTCAGGGAAATATTTGGTCTAAGTAGGTTCCATTTCTCTTATGCACTTCATTTGCTTTATTTTGGCACACCTTCTCTTGACTTTCTTTTGAGTCATTTACTTCTTTCTTCGGGGTTAGAGAGACACAACGTCACTCTTTCTAGTTCATTTCAAACCTTTTTCTCCTTTTAGGCTTTCCACGCCATTCATCACTTTACTATTATTCAATCCCTTCATTTTTTTTATATTGCTCATTCTTTTTGACTTTTTGATTTTCTTTCTTTTTATTTCCTTTCCTTTCTTTATTTTATACCTTGTTGCCACTTTGTTACATTCCTCGTCTCTCCCCCAAAACTTATGCTTTTTCCACGTGCTAAGGAAAGATTTGGTGCCAAGAGAGGGTCATTTCAAAATGGGTAAAGGCTTGTTTCATGGTTGTTGAAGGAACAGGGCTATGGCTCAAAGGGGTTGACTAGGTACGTTATCATTGGTAGGCTATGGATGTTTTCAAGATATTATTCGGATCAAGGAGAGCCTATAATCACTTCTCAAGTCAAACTACACTTAGGATTTCACCGAGACAAACATTCAGGGCAAGTTCTAGACTAATGGCTTGGGACTTGGACTTGCAATTCAAATTCTCACCACATAAGGTATGGGATTGCTAAAGAGACAGAGATGGGGGCCCACATCGACCTTAGCTAAGATTTTACCAACACAATGGTCCAAAAAACCACTTGATGATTCTCGGCCAACACAAGAGTTTCAAGGTCACAACTTTCACCATCCTATACACAATAATTTCTTTTTGACCATGGGATCAAAGACAAATGTGTTAGGCCCAAGTGAAGCTTTGCTTGAGGCACCATTACTCACTAGATATTATTTACACAAAAAGAAAAAGAAAATAGACTCAAACCCTTAAGAAGGTTGTCATGCCATCCATCATCGAGAAGAGCCACCCGGTTCACACAAATTCCACCTTTGGAAAGAACCGCGACATTAAGAAAACCAAAGGCTTATTTCTCACAAAAACTAAAAATAAGAAGCTATCAAAATGAAATAAGAAGCTAGTAAAGAAGAAAGAAAATGCGGAAAGTAAAATGAATATGTACAAGAGGGGATTTAGTCAAATATATATAAGGGAGGATGAATATATACATCAGAAAGTAACTTCATATACAGACCAAATTAGTAAGAGTACGAAAAGTAAACTCAAATGAATATATACATACCAAAAGTGAAAATAAAAGCATCAAAAGAAAGTAGTGTCATATATACAGTCATCCAAATAGGGCTACCCCCTCAAATGAAATCTAGCATTGTCCTCAATGCTAACTAACCAAAATAAGCACAAGAAAAGATAGAGAGTAAAGAGAAAACTCCTTATTGGACCTCTGTCTGCAAAGGATCCTGAGTCTGGGTCCTTAGGTCCTCGGTCTGCTCGGTAACCTGTGGCTGGCTCCCTAAAATCTGTGTCTCCACTGGGACTTGGGCCTATACTGAGTCCTGGGCCTGTACTGGAATCTGGGGCTAGCTAGAGGAACCTCCCTGTGGGTCCTCCAACTCTATAACAACATCATCAGCACGGGGAATCACCCTCTTTCTCTTTTGCTGGCCTCACTGTCTCCTTATTTGGCTCAGGATGGGCTGCTAGAGTTGGGTCATGCAATAGAAGGTCCAAAGGAAAGTTGTCAGCCTTTATCTTCTCCATATCCACCCTTAAATCTTTCACCGACTCCTTGGATGCCCGAGTCTTCCTTAATTTCTTTGTTTCTTCTGTGAGCTCATTCAGTGCTTTTCTATGAGAATCCAAAGCCTCTAATATTAATTTTTGGTTCTCCAGGAGCTTCTTCTGGTTGTCCAGAAGCTCCTTAAGAGTGTCATCCACTAGCGGTGGGAGCTGTGGCTGTGGAGGTACAGACTAGGCTTCTACAGAGGTAGACAACACAGATACCTTAAAAGTCACTGCCTGCATCCAGTCTTTGATACTGGCAAGGGTCTGGTTCAAGCGGTGGGCAGTCAACGGGTACGAAGATGTGGGGATAGCTGGAACAGTAGAAGTGGAGGGTACTGGGGCCATGTCTGGTGTGGCTAAAGGAGGCTGAGAAGGAGTCACTACAACTACTGGCTCTTCAGACTGGCCAGTATAAGTGGGAGCTCTGAGCTTAGGTCTTTGGGGTTGTCAGGAGCATTGGTGTTGTACCAGGAGAAAGGTGCCTTGGCTTTCACATTCACATCAAATTTGCACTTCTCCACATCTAGATCTTTAAAATACATTGTCAGGAAATTTGGGAAAGGGTAGTTTCTATCACCTTCGTTCACCACCCGTGTAATCACCCTGGACATCACATTCCCGATATTGATCGGGTACCCTACCATGATCGATGGCACCAATATAGCCCGAGAGATAGGGATAGAGTTGTTGTGAGTGGTGGGGTCTAGCCTGCTACAAACAAATGTCACCCACCCTTTTGCTTCGAAGTTTAGGGTCCTCCTTAGAATTTTCACTCCCGCTGTCAAGCATGTTGTGGTGGTACCCGGGATGCCAAGTACACCGCTAACCATGGACGTACACCCTCCCCCAATGCTACTTTCTCTAAGTACAATGTTTCATCCTCCTCCATGAAGCCCAGATAGTAATTTATCATTTTTCTATCAAACGTTACTTTCTAATTCAGCACATTGGTCACTGTAGTGCCCTTTTTTATGTGGGAAACATTGGTTTAGAACTCCTTGACCAGGTGCTCATTTGCATCCTCACAATTTCTTATGAAGTAGTCCTACCCCATTCTCTCTCTAAACTGTCTTCTCGCATTGGGGTTGTGATGAAAGAGGTCTCTATACATGAAACTCCTTTCAACAATCAACTTCCTCTCAGGACACCATTCTCTGAACTTGTGGTAGACCACTTCACTTACGAATCTATCTTGCCATGAATCTGGGTTCCTTGTTCTTTCTATTCCTCCCACCTAGGGCTCACGCCTCCTTCTTTTTCTCCTCTTTCTTCTACGGGACCCTCAACGAATAGTGAAGCTGTAGGTAAGGTAGAATAGGCATTGTCACTGCCTACTGCTGAGCCCTCAGATAACTCAGAAGATATGTGCACTGATGCTTGGGCAGTGGGGGATCCCTGAGGAGTAGGGTCATCTCTCAGTCTCATCCTCTCTGAGAAGTCATCCACATACTCTGAGATTGATTCAGAATCATATGCCTCCCGGGAAGGCTCATACTTCGTGATTTACCACTCATTCTAGTCTATTTTCTTTAGTTTTTATGTCCTTTAACTATAAAATGAGGTCGTTTATGGTGTGTATTGTTAGATTTTCAGGTGAATGATGCAATGAATTGATTTGAATTCTATTGGAGTGGAATTGAGCAAAAAAGGGTGAAAACCATGAAAAACTCCCCTATGATTCCGTATCTGCGGAGGATTGGTTGCAGAAGCGACCCCGCTTCTGCGCGAACAGGCCGCATCTGCAGAGATGAGGGACCATGCAAGAAACTGCATCTGCGGTTAGATTACCGCTTCTGCGGTTACGCATCTATGCTTGTTAGACCGCATCTGCGGTGACTGACTTTATTTGATATTTTGCTTTTGCGATGGGCTATCCGCATCTGTGGATATGCACCTACGTGTTTTCTTTCATAGGTTCGGTCAACGGGCATTAGACCTGGACATTTCAGGTACTTCACATGTTCTCAATTCCAAACCCACATATACTCGTCCAAGCAGATCTTTGGCATATCTTTGGTTTATTTTTCAGCTCTCAAGGCTAGAGAGAACAAGTTTTGGAAGCTAGGGTTCGCACACGCACTTAGGTCTTGAAGATATGAAGCTTTAGGTTGAGAATTTCTTAGTCATTTATGCTTATTTTTTCATTTCCTTGCTTTGGATTGTATATTTAAGTGTGTAGTATTTTATCCAACACTTGAATCTTGTTTATGGAAATATTTATATTTAAAATGTGGATGAAATACCTTGTTGTGCTTATGTATTGAATGATTTTTATCCTTTTATGAAGTGAGTTATTGTTACTTTAATTATTCTTGTTCTTTAATGTTTCCAAAGGGATTAGCTAACCCTAGACTTACCCATTTACTCTGAATTAACTTCAAAAAAGATTATTTGGGGTTGGGAAAGATTAATTAACAAGAACTTGATGCTTTAACCCTCATTTTATAGATTCTACCTAGGGATAGGATTGAACTACTTGTAGCCATATCCGGGTGTGCTGAATCTCTTAATTGTTTTAGGGATAATTCAATTAGGAAGTCTTGTTAGTCTTCGGAAGAAGCTAATATTGAATTATTACCTGTGGCTAATTAAAATAAACTCGCTTATATTTGTAAATTCATGAAATACAAAGGATCGTTACTTGAGTGTAATTCCCTATGCAACCATACTTATAGCCATTGATCATTATACTTGCTTTCTAGGTTAGTTTACATTTTTGCATTAAGGTATAAATATTTTCTCAAACCAATTCTAAGTGTTTGGCATTGCATAACAAGTGATAATTCTCTTGCATTCCCGATCGCCTACATATTGTTCTCTATGGGATTTGATCCTGACTCATGTGAGCACGTGATTTTTGCCTCGCTTGAAATATTCCTATAGAATTCATAATATTAGGATTTATTCTTTTATTATTTGATTTTTAGGATTTAACTGTGTATTTTTGTGTCTATTTTTATTTGTGTGTGCATGATAATTCATAAAAAATACAAGAATAGCATACTTGTATTTAGGACCCAATTTTTTTTTTAGTTCCACTAGTTAATTAACATTACAAGAAATAGAAGAAAATAACAAAAATAGTCCTCTTTGCATTTTGCTTTTAATTTTTGATTTTTTCCCCTTAGTTTTCTTTTAAAGTAGGGTTTAGTTAATTTGTGAAATTAATTAGTTTAATTCTAGAGTTAAAATCAGGTCTTTGTTCATTTTAATTTTGTATTTAACAAAAATCAAGAGAAAAATAAATAAAAGAAAATGAAAGAAAAAGATTCAAAAAAATTAAAGAGGGGCTTGTTTACTATTGGGCCGGTTCTTTCCAAATAATCCAGCCCAAGCCAACCCCCAAGGATACCCGGCCAAACAGCCCAATGCCAAACCCCCCAACCCAGTCCAGCTTTGTTATGCCTAAATGACGTCGTTTCCCTTTCTTTGATCATGACAGTTGGATCTCATCAATCCAACGGTCCGGAACTAATTAGGTTTCAAGTATAAAAGTGTCCAAACAGCCGCTACCCTCCCCCCCCCAAATCATCCTCTCTAACACCCTATACACTCTAAAAAACACAATCAGCCGCTACAGTGCAAAAAATCCCCCCCCGTATCATCTTATCCAAGCATCCCCCAACGTAACTTCTGGTTCTTCTTCATGGAGAATACAACACAAAAACCCTAGAAAGAACTCCATCTCCATAGCATCCAGAACACAAACGTCCCACCCTATCTACTCATCTGCTTCATCTTCACGAGACACAAATAAAAAAAAACCTAGCAACCTAGACCAAAGCTTCAGCCATTTGAACACAAGGTAGCAGCTTCATCTTCTTCACAGTAGCTCTTTCCATTTTCATGGTCGTCATTGCCATCGAAGGTGATGATTGGCGTTGACCATGACCGCTTCACCACCATCATTTTTGTTTCCTTCACCTCTAACCTGTAGATCTAGCTGGAAATGTCCAAGTTTTGGCGATTCTCAGTCCCTCGAGACCCTACTTGGTTTGTTCGTTGTAGTTGATGTTCGTTATCGATTTGTTTCGTTCTATTCTCCCTTAAGACGTCGCTCATTATTACAGTAGCGTCATTGTTGGTGACCCTATTTGCCGGCCAGATTTTCTTTCATTTTGTTTGCCGGAAAATCTGTTATGTTGGACTCCATTAATATCAGTGAAAATACCCTCTAAACTTAAGCTTTGAATCACTCCGAACTGATGCGAAACTTGTGAAAACAACCCCTTTCTGCGTAACACGACGACATCTTGCGTCAAGCTTTTCTAGTCGGGATTCTGCCGGTCTTGCTCGTATTTTTCAGTATTTATGGTCGGGTTCTATTTGCTAGTTGAACGACTTTGTTGGAGTATCAAACTTTGTTGGTGTATCAAGCTTTGTTTCGAAGGTCCTTTATAAATACACAAAAGAGTTTTCGCCGAGGTTCTTTCTTTTCTAATCTCATTTTATGATTGATTTGTTCAGAATTGTTATTTAAACTGTTTGAGTATTTGAATGCCTTCAAATTGGTTGATTCTATGTTTATTAGTTACTCTATTCTGTCAAGTAATTTTATTGAGGCTACTCATTAAATTGTTCTTTAAATTACATGGGCTAATAGTAAGCTTGATCTTAAAGGCTAATTGGTTAGACAAAAATGGATCACATAGGAATAGATTTGGATTTGGATCGTTGAATGTTCTGGAATACAAAATTTGGTCTTTGATTTACTATTGGAAAATCTGAACCTTTTAATGAATATTTGGCTTTAGTTGTTGTGCTTCAAGTCTTGGTCCATGCTGACCTAATTATTCCATTAATTAACTTACTCCATTTACCAAACCTTTCCATAAATCATGTCTTTATAATAATATTAAAATTAGTCTAGATTAATAGCTCATGGAAACGCATAGTTGCTTTAGGCGCGTAACTCAATATTACCTTCCTAAATTCGGGTGTGCATTTCATGTGACCCAAATTCAAATCCTAAAACGTTGAATAAAATGTGTTCCGGATTGTGGGTGCATTTCATGTGACACAATCCAAAGACATATTTGTGACGACGTTCAATCTTCATTAAAAAAATAAATACAAGCGGTTATAATTTAAAATATACCATAGGCTAAAACATGTATTAAAATCAGATAATAAGCCAATTGTAATAGTTTAAGTGACCGTGCTAGAACCACGGAACCCAGGGGTGTCTAACACCTTCCCTCGGGTTAACAGAATTCCTTATTCAGAATTTCGGGTTCGCTGATTTCACAAGGAAAGTCGAATCTTCCTCTATTTGGGATTCAAAATAAACCGGTGACTTGGGACACCAAATAAACTATCCCAAGTGGAAACTCTGATAAATAAATAATCCCATTTTGAATAATGTCACTTAAATTGGAAAAACTCCCTTATATACTACCATTCGGGGTGGTGTGTAAAAAAGGAGGTGTGACAACTCATACTTGGGTAAATTATATTGAATGCGACCGTGTCCATTTACTTTTTAGTAGTGGATTTGGACGTCATCAGAAACAGCGCTATCAGCAGCCCTTATGACTATTCTTGTCTCTTTTATTGCATGCCAAGCTTGGGGGGTCAACCTTATCTTTCCACGTCCCCTCCCCTGGGAGGACTCAACTTTCCCTTTCTATTTATCGCTTCCGCCTCATGATTTCACCATTATCTGCAAAGAGAATACTATCTATGCTTGTTAGTATCAGTTGAGTTAGTGAAGCATTGCAGAAACTTTGCAGACATTCAGACGTTGCAGACCGCGAACCACACAAAATGAAGTGCGACCGTAAAGATATCACCGCGGACGATGCAAAATCCATTGCGGTTGCGGTCCTCAATGATCATCTTTTAGAAGTTATCAGAAAATCATTGAGGACCGCAATGAAGTGCGGCCGCAAAACTAGGGTTTTAAGTTTGCACATTTTTAGTCCAATTTTTCACCTATTAATGATCCCCTAGGTGTTGAATCAGTGTTTTGAACTAATTAGCCCTAATTTAACCATGATTAAACAAGCCTACGCTACAGAATTAAAAGAAAACGGGAAGAAAAAGAAGAAGAAGAAGAACAAGAAGAAGCTAATTAAAAGAAAATAACAAAGTTAAAGACAATGGAAAAATTAAGATTACCAGTTAGTACGATGCAACACAGATGATTGACAGGGAATGAAAGAAATTGTGCAAGTATGGCTTGTATGAACAATAACTTTTCACTATTAGAGAGTAAACGGTCGAAAAGTTTGAAATGAGAGCCTCAGGTCCTATTTATAGAAAAAGGACCTGGGGTCCATCTCACACCGCACAGAATGGCACCACATCCGCGTTACTCAGAAACAAAAATTTTGAGAAGTCAACCATTGCGGACCGTACAAAATTCTCTGCGGCCGTAGTGGTCCACCTCGGACCGCACAAAATGCAATGCGGCCGTGGTGGAAAACTTCAGAGAACCATTGTTTTTCATCAATCATCATTACGGACCGCATTGATTTTGTGCTCCCGCACTAAGGTCTTTGCGGCCGCACAAAATGCAATGCGACCGCAGTGCGAACTTCAAAGAGTTGCATATGTTCCCAACTTGGTCCTGAACTACATCAAAACAAGCCTACAACATCTCATAACCAGTTAGTCCAAAAACAAATCCTACTCTAAAAAGAAAATCAAAGAAAAACAAAAATAAAGACATATGCGATGCCTCCCAAGAAGTGCCTTATTTAACGTCGCGGCACAACGCAGGTTACCATCAAATCACTTGAGATAGGGCATTGCTGCCCCGTGGCTGTCATCAATCTTGACAAGATAGTGCTTGACTCCGTTCCTATTAACTCTGAAGATCTCACCATTTTTGTTTTTCAAGTCAAGTGTACCAAATGGAGTCATAAGCACTACTTCAAAAGGTCCACTCAATTTTGACTTAAGCTTTCCCGGAAACATACCTAACCGATAATTGAACAAGAGAACCAAATCACCCAATTTGAACTCCTTGCTATGAGCATACTTGTCATGAAGGTACTACATCTTGTCCTTATACAAGGACAAACTCGAGTAGGCATGGAATCGGAATTCATCACTTTTAAGCTGCTCCACATAAAGATTCACTGCCACATCCCATTCAAGATTCAGTTTCCTCAAAGCCCACATGGCCTTGTGCACTAACTAAACCGAAAGATGGAAAGCTTTCCCAAACACCAACCGGTATGGAGATATACCAATCGGAGTCTAGTAAGCAGTCCTATAAGCCCATAGAGCATCATCCAACTTCTTAGACCAATCGGTCCTATTTTGCATTGACCGTCTTTGACAATATACTGTTCATTTCCCTATTTGAGACTTCAACTTAGCCAGTCGCCTGAGGATGATAAGGAGTAGAAACTTTGTGATTGACACTATACTTTGCAAGCAAAGTATCATAAGCTCTATTACAAAAATGCGACACCCCATCACTTATGATTGCACTAGGAGTGCCAAACCTTGTAAAAATGCTCTGTTTGAGAAACTCAACCACACTTGAGGCCTCATTGTTAGGTAAAGCCACGGCCTCAACCGATTTTGAAACATAGTCAACCGCCACTAGAATGTATGTGTTCCCACATGAACTTACAAATGGGCCCATGAAATCAGTACCCTACACATAAAAAAATATCAACTTCTAGAATGGAGTTGAGAGGCATCTCATCTTTCTTTGAAATTCCACCCGCTCTTTGACATTCGTCACACCTCTTCACAAGTTCACTTGCATCTTTATACAAAGTTGGCCAGTAAGACCCACAACTAAGAACCTTCAAAGTTGTCTTCACCCCGCCATGATGGCCATCATAGGGAGAGAAATGACAAGCCTCCAAAATACACAACTGTTTCTCCTTTAGGACATACCTTCGGATCACTCCGTTGGTGCATGTCTTGAACAAGTACGGCTCATCCCAACAGAAATCCAAATTATCTCGTTTGGCTTCTTCCTTTCGTTAGAAGAGAGTGTCACACCTCTTTTTTTTACGGCGCTTACACCCCTGCGAAGGGTATAAATAAAAAAAGAGTTTTTCCAATTAAAGGACGGTCGGATGGGATTATTTATTTAAAAGTTTCAGAGTCGCCACTTGAGAATATAATGGTGTCTCAAGTCACCGAATTGATCCCGAACCGAGGAAAGTTTGACTCTGTATTACAGTCGCGAACCAAAAATCCGGGTAAGGAATTCTATTAACCCGGGAGAAGGTGTTAGGCACTCCCGAATTCCGTGGTTCTAGCACGGTCGCTCAACTGTTGTATTTTGATTTTATCTGGTTTTATTACATGCTAATTTATGTACTTCTATTTATAAACTTCTTTTATTATTATTTATTTGAAAGGACTTGCGACATCGTGAAAGCACGTTTTGACCACGTTACCATCAAGGCACCCATTTTCGTTAACGTACTTCGACTTTGTCGAGACTTGGATTTGGGTTGCAATCAATGCACACCC
>MU682839.1:125857-144261 GCA_026770625.1 Nicotiana glauca | reverse complement strand
TTTTTAAAAATTGAAATTAAACTTAATAATTATACTAATTAAACTCTAAAATTTATTTAATAACCAATTTGTAGTAATTTTCAATTAAAACAATAAAAGCTAAAATGAACTATTTTTCCCGATTTTTCTTCTATTTGTTTTTCCCAAAATGCATTAATACTAAAAAAATGTAAAAATATAAAAATTAAAAATCTTAATGCATATGTATATTTTGTATTTTTAATATGAGTTATTATGTGAACAATTAATAAAAAGAATGCAACAAAAATTCTTGCAATTGTAAAATCATTTTATTTGACATTTTTGGAATAATTTGCTTAGGGTAAAAATCACGTGCTCAGATACATGCATCGAACAGTAGGATCAAAGCCTTTCACCTTCGAGTCTGGAGTATATCCGAGGAGTGGCTTAATCAGACTAACTCGTTTTATCTTTTCAAACAAGCTTGTGTAGGATTGGCCAATGGGCGTAAAATTATTCCTTTGCCTTTGTTTCTCTCCATGCCTCAGTTTTCCAGTACTGTTGAGTGTTTGAAAGTGTTGTACATGAGAGTTTCAGGCTATTGGTGCCTGCTTCTGGGAGTGAATTGGTAGTGGGGCAAATGGTCGAGTGTTACTTAGTAGATGGGGTGGCTTTTGTGGAATTTGGGGACGTTCACGGGGTCGGCATTGTGGTTGGGGACGTTTAGCAAGAACGACCACCCGACCTTGTCATTGGCGGAGGCTATGACCGGATGGTTGGACAAAAGATCGGTTGTTGTTCATGGGATTAGTTTGGGGTTGGTTTTGAGGTTGAAAAGATTTGGCAAGAACAATTATCGGACCTTGTTGTGGATGGGACTCAGCAACATCTTTTCTATCAATAGCAGGATCATCCCGAGCAACCTGCTCGTTCCACTTGAGCCATAAATCCTTAAAGCTCTCCTTGGTTTCTTTTCAGTCTGAGATAGGGAGGAGCAATTTGGGGTAATGTCTTTATTGTACTGAAAATGTCGCACAAAATCTTGAGCCATGTCACCTAATGTAGGCCATTTGCCAATATCGTGATGATTATACCATTCTAAAGCTTCCCCAGTCAAGCTCTTACTGAAGTATGTCAATAACAAATCATCTTTTTCCCCGACACCTCTCATTTTATCACAATAAATCCTCAGGTGAATTACCGAATTCCAATCCCATCGTACAAGTAAAAATTTGGCACTTCGAACCCTACGGGCAGGCAAATGTTGGGGGACACAGAAGATTCTTTGTGAGACATGTTACCCAGGTCTTTCATTCCTTGTATGTTCTTTAAGGATAGTTCTTTTGGCTTTATGGCTATTTCATCTCGCCCTACTTTTCCTGTGACCTTTTCACTTCCATTATGAAGCTCATCCCGTGGGTTCTTCCCATATTCATTGTCGGGGGTAGTGGATACGATAGAAGACATTGGTGGTGGTGGGGGTGGTGCCTTTTCAGTCATCCAGGCTTGATACATATCTACCATGTGTTGTCTCAACATCCGCACTTCTTCACTTAACCCATTATCCCGTTCATCCACCTGTTGTCGGGTACCTGTACCAACCACATGAATTCTATTGTTGTTTGCTATTGCCTTTTGTTGTCGAGAAGAATTACAACTTTGGAAATCACAAACCAACCACCTTTCTGACATAACAACATGAAACCACCATGTTAGCGTTAGGGTATTTAGCTTACTGATTTTTCTTTCCTTTCTTGTTTTTCTGCTATTTTCTTTTCTTTTTGCTTTTTGTAGTTTTTTTTTCTTTTTCGTTTGGTTATGGTCGAATCTTATGTGGATTGCCTACGTATCATGACCCCGCATGAATCAGACCGAGCGTAGTTCTAGCAAATTAATGCAAAAAATAATGAGATATATTTTTTTTCGGGATTTTCAATTTTTTTTTCTTTTCTTTGAATGGAAATTACAGAAGCAGACCCCAACTAAAAACTTGATGATTAAAAATACATCAAAATTTCTCATCCCGAGACCCATGAGGCATCATTCAGCATCACCACAGGCCAACCCAAGACTAAGAAGGTTTTAATGTCAATTGTGACTATTTTTACAAAACTGGCCATGTAATGGCTTATTTTGACTATAAACACAAAGTGGCTATTTTTTGCAAAATTTTCTGTTTTAAAAGGATACACATCAATGATCAAATTTTCTCATCTTGGGGCCCGTGGGACATCTCTCGGCATCGCCACAGGCCAACACAAGACTGAGAAGGTTTTAATGTCAATTGTGGCTATTTTAGCAAAAACCGGCCATGTAATGGCTTATTTGACAAAGTGGTTATTTTTTTGTAAAGTTGATTGATGACCCAAACTTGATTTTGCGGATACGGCCTTTCAGCATTTCCGCAAGGGATATTTCAAGGATGTGCCCGCAAATTATTTAAAATGACTCAAAGTGGTTATTCTTGCAAAAATAGCCTTCTGACGTCCTTTTGAGGGACATTCGGCTTATTTTAAACAAGAATAACGTCACCTGACTTATTTATAACAAAATCAAAATTTTGATATTTTTTTGCTATTTTTGCAAAACGGTGGTTGGACCCAATGAGGGTTGCCTGCATATCCCACACTTGGTGAGAATCAAACTACATAGCTCGGGCAAACTATTTTGAAACAGACCATTTTTTCATTTCTATTTTTTTGGCAAAAATCAAATAACAAAACTGTTTTAAAGCAAAAAATTTCATTTTCATTTTATTGGTAAAACAAACTATATTTTTTTAAATTTTTGAAAACAAGACGAAATAACGACCCTTTTTATTATTTATTTTCAACAACCCAAAATAAAACTCTTTTATATTTTTCCTTTGCTTTAGTAAAACGAAATATTGAAAATCAAAACCTTTTCATTTTCCCACTTTTTTTTATATACAAAATTTCGGCAGAGTTTCAACAGTATTTGGGTATCGGTTTTTTCTAAAATTAAACAATTATTATTTTTCTCTTTTTCAAAAAAATATTTTCTTTTTAAAACCGGTTAGCATGCAAGCCCGAGACAAATAAATGCAACACGTAAAAATGTATCACGGTGGTCTTTTCCATCTTTGGTTACCTGTCCTAGACGGACCCAACCCCTGTGTTGAGTCCCCTAAGTCATGTGCGCGTGATGAAATAAACGCTCCTACTAGGGATCCGGTATGAAGTCAAGTTATTCTAGGTTCAAACCTGAGTATGTGTTCTAGACTGTGTACCCGAGCGGACAACTCGAGTCAAGGAGGGGGCTACGTACCGGGAACTAAAAGGCCATCCGGCTTAGTAACTTGTCCGGCCTCTTTCTTATTTAAGGGTATTGACACTAACAGAATAGGGAGTCTCAACCAGTAAGCACATCCCCGAAGATGAGAAGAGAAGGGTTTTCGGCACAGTTTATATACAATTCAAATAATATCAAAGCGGTAAACATTTAGCACATTAATCATGAACATATAGGGAAATCAGATATAAACAAATACAACAATTATTCCGAGATTGAATTCTTAAATCCTGAATCGAAGTTCTGGGTTTCTTGCCCCCAGCAGAGTCGCCAGAGCTGTCACACCTCCTTTTTTTACGCGAGTTTTAATACACCCCGTAAAGGGTGTAAAGGAGTTTTTCCAATTAAAGGACAGTCGTAACGAGATTTATTTATTATTTTTGTTCAGAGTCGCCACTTGGGAGATTAATGGTGTCCCAAATAACCGGTTGAATCCCGAACCGAGGAAATATGACTCTGTTAATAGTCCGCGAACCAGAAATTTGGATAAGGAATTCTGTTAACCTAGGAGAAGGTGTTAGGCATTCCCGGATTCCGTGGTTCTAGCACGGTCGCTCAACTGTTGTATTTGATTTTATCTGATTCCCATATGTGTTCTATTTTTATGTGTCTTTTATTGATAACCCGCTTTGATTATATTTATTATTTATTTTTACAAGAATTGCAACGTCGTGAAAATGTATCATGAACCACGTCGTACCAGTACGCCCGTGGCCTTTAACACATTTTAACTTCATTGAGATTTGGATTTGGGTCATATAAATGTGCACCCGTTTTGAGAAAGTAATTTTATTAACATACGCGCCTGAAGCGACTACGTGTTTATTAACTTTGGGAAAAGACCGTGAAATTCGCTAAACGGTCCTTCCAATTCTAAGTATTTTGAATTGATCATTTATTGAGGGCCCCGCAATTTTATTCTTTGCTTTTGGGGAGTCTCATCTCATTTATATCATTAAAGGCCAATCCTAAGTAAACTATATTCCTTATGTGTTTTTGTCCTTAAATCCAAAGCAAAAATCCTAATTAATTTGTTACATGAACATTTATTTATTGTATATAAACAATCTCCAATTTTTAGATTTTTTTTACTAGGCCTAGAATACCAAATGAGATGAGAGGCGGGTCATAGAAAGGATACCTAATACTACGGCATCAAATAAACCTCACCCTTCTAGGCCCAAGTCATGGCCCAGGTTACCTCTACACTCCAACAAATTTTCTAGCCCGATCGAATGGGCCTGCCTTCGTTGATGATTAAATTTTTAACTCAATGTGAGCCCAGTTCCAAGGTAAGGCAGATAATACAGGCTCAGAGACCTTAACACACATGAGATCCATAATTATACAACTTGAAACAAATGAAGTCACTTCTCATTATTAATTAAACTAACATGTTTAACTTTAGACCAATTTTACCAACGATTAACTTCAATTAATGATCTACTTACTACTCAATAGACTTATGCGTACTAAAATGAAAACCTTGATAAAACTTGAATTCAGATTAATTGATTTTATATATATTTAGAAACAAGTTATTTTTTAATCTACCTAGTTGAGATTACTCATTTAACTATCAATATTGGGATGACACTTATTTCAAAGTTAACATAAATAATAATAGGTTTTATTTAACACACGAACCTTTTGTTATTTTTTATGTCAATAACTAATGCTATTCTGAAAACAAAATTAACAGCAGAATACCAGTAAATTATTTCTAATTTTCTTTACATGCTATGTTGATTGAAATCCAGATCTATTAACGCCTTTCACTATCACAAAACGTCCTAAGTATCTCAAGTACTTTAATAATGATCAAATACTAGTTAAAATCTAAAGGTTTTCAAAGTTTAGATTTATACAGTCCTGTCCAATTACATCTCAATCAAACTAAAATTACAAATCAGCTTTACAAATTGACAATATTACATGATGATCTAACTTATCAACTTGAACAGTTGGAATTTGTTACGACATGAACGAAAATGTAGAAATTGCAGCTTCAAATCAACTTAGTTGAAGATTACACTAAGGAGAAGTTAGATATGTACCTGGATTTAAAAGCAAAAATCTATTAGAAGAAGGATTTATCAGTGATAAACAGCAACAGCAGCAGAAAATAACTCAACAAATCCAAGCACAGCTTCAAATAACTAGATTTGACCCACAGCAAGGATAGAAGTCCACAGAACAAAGCACTCGACTAACTCAATATCATTTCAACAACCTTTGATCACCGGAACCAACCAGAATCATCCAAAATGACTTCAAATTGACTTAAAACTAATGAAACAGTGAGATTTTGGACTTTTTTCTACTGTTTTTGATATTTTTGAGTTTTGGAAATGGTTAATTTCTAAAATGGAGATCTAGAATAGCAGAACTATTTCAGGGAGATTTTCAGATTGTCCAAACTTGTAAAATGAGGCATGTAAATTCCTATTTATAGATTTGAAAATGGAGGGAATTTCATATTTTTAGAATTTATGTTTTGGTCCCTTTTTATTTCAGTTACACCCTTATTCTTTTATTAGTTATTCAACTAGCTATCCTTATTTGTGAAAAATCATATTAATTACCCCATCTAGAACATTCTATCTAAGTGTATTACCCTACATATCCCTACTTCACTTAGAAAATTACTTTATTGACATTTTCCTCTACCCAGAATGCCCCCACTTCGTAAAGCTTATTACCCTTACCCCCTTTTATGTCCCCAGATTACCCCAGAACATTACTTGAATTTACTAAATACCCTACTGCCTTTTACCCTTTTGCCCCTGAGCTGCCGGATTAAACTTTCAATTATAACAACCTGCTTATTAAAACTAATTAACAAATCTAGTCTAACAACTAACCAAAATATGCCAATTGCTATCAATTAATCCAAAATCACTTAGGTAACTAGACTAATTAACACTGATATATAACTAACAATTATCAAAATCCACAGCTATAACCAATCCTTATCAATCAAACAAGAATAACTAAAGAAGTTTTATAGACAACTTCGGGTATTCGAGCGGATAGGGAGTGATTTGAAAGAAACGGAAGAGAGGGATAGAATCAGGGACTTATGGTGATTCTATGGTGTAAAGTTGAAGGCTTTTGGTGTAGGTGGCATTTCCCGCCGGTAGGGTTCCGGCGAGGTCGGTGGGGAAATGGGGTGGCTAGGGTAAGGACGAAGGTGAAGATATAAAATATTTTTAGATTTTTTAGTTTTGTATTTGATATATGAAAAGGTTTTTAATTAACGACGGTCGTTGGATTAAACAAACTTGAACGGCTCAGATTAACCAGGATCTGTAATGCGTCGTTTTATTTTTATGCGATGAAGCCACGACCGTTAGATTGGGAGTGATCAAAGGCTGAGATTAAAAATAATCAAAACGTCACCGTTTCAATTATAGGGGTACTAGACTGGGTGGGATGAGACAAATGGGTTGGACCGGTTTAAATCTAATTAGGCTCCTAACAGCCCAATTTTCCTTGTCTTTCTTTTATTTGTTTATCTTGTATTTACTCACATTTATCTTTATATTGTATTTTCATATTTTTATATTTTGTATTTTTATTTTCTTTTCCAATTTTTTTATATATTTTCTGATTTTATTAAATTATTAAACTAACTAATTAAATTCTAAAAATTTATTTAATATCTATTTTATAGTAATTTCTGATAAAAAAAATACTAAATGTTATTTTTTGATTTTTCTTTAATTATTTCGAAATTAATACTAAAATTATAATTAAAACTCCTAATGCATATGCATATTTTTTGTATTTTTAATATGAATTATTAGGCAACTAATTAACGCAAAAAATGCAATAAATTTCAACAAAAATCATTTTGTTTGGATTTTAGGAATAATTTGCTCAGGGCAAAAATCACGTGCTTACAATAGAAAATAATAGTTGCTCTAGGCTTGCCTTATAAATAACAAATGAGATGAGCCTCGCTAAACAAAATACGTAAATTGCGGGGCCTTCAATAAACGACTAAATCAAAATACTTAGAATCCGGGATGGGCCATTTAGCGAATTTCACGGCTCTATCCAAAGATAATAACGCGTTATGTGACCCAAATCCAAATTCCAACGAAGTCGAAATGTATCAAAAACTACGGGTGCATTTATGTGACGTGGTTTCAGATATATTTTCACGACGTTGCAATTCTCTCTAAAATAATAATAAAAGCGGTTCAAATCTAAAAAGCATATAAGTTGAAATATGTTTTAAAATCAAATAACTAAGACAAATCTGACAGTTGAGCGACAGCGCTAGAACAACGGAACCCGAAAATGCCTAACACCTTCTCCCGGGTTAACAAAATTCCTTACTAGAATTTCTGAATCGCGGACTGTTAACAGAGTCAATAATTTTCTCGATTCTGGATTCAACCCGTGACTTGGGACACCATAAATCTCCAAGATGGCGACTCTGATTTTTAAATAAACAAATCCCTTTTCGATTGTCCTTTAAGTGGTAAAACTCTTTTACGCCCTTGCGGGTGTAGCGAAAAAGGAGGTGTGACAGTATGGAACAACTGAGCACCTGACAGCAAGAACATGTATACTTTTACCACGTAACCAAAAAATATTTCCCCTCCGTCAAAGCATTACACGTGCCAAAGTATTTTGATATTTTTTATAATAATGGCTCCAGAGCCAAAAACATCCTGAATACTGAGGGACTAGCATCAAAACTCAAAGTCTAGTGACCTCCGGGGCAAAAGCAAAGAACTCGTATGCCTTCAATGAGGGAATATGAAGCTTACAAAATGGCTCCAGGGCCCAAAAATGTCCCGAACACTCAAGGATTGGCATCCCGAACACTCGGGGACTGGCGTCAAAAAGCCTTCAAGTTTACAAAAATGGCCCCAGAAGCGAAAACGTCCCCAACACTTGGATATTGGCATAAAAAAACTCAACCCGTATGACCTCCGGGTTAGATGCTTCAAACCTGTAAGCCGTCAATAAGGCAACATTAAGGTTACAAAAACAGCTGCAGAGCCAAGAAAAAATTCAATGTCTCGGGGACTGTCGCCAATTGCCATCCCATCGACTTATCAAAAACCCGAGACCCTAAGAACCCACACGGGAAACCTCGGTCTCGTAAGACTTATATAAGGCAACTACAATATCTACAAGACTTCAAGCAAGGCATGAACAATAATTATACCAAGTAACACAACTGTAAGACCTCATAGTAAGGCCTGTAAAAACTTATAAGACCTTACAAAAGGAATAATCCCGATGTTAAATTTTAGGATATTTATCGAACATATAATGCCCCTTAAAAGGCATACCCTCGATATAGACGTCGAACACTACTTCACTCGGGGACTGAAATACTCCGGCCACACATAATGACTACGGTCACAAGGCTGTACCAGCCAAACTAACGCGACTTGGGGATGCCCGACCATCGCTATAAAATCACATGCCTTCAATTACTTCGAAAGAAGTTCGAAAAGAACCGGTTAAACAGGCTTCCTTCGACATAGGCAAAAGCGCTTCGACTATGTCAACTACAAACTACAGGCTTCGAAACACTTAGCCACCGGGCAAAACCTCCCGAGTTTCTCGCGTATCGCCATATAATGAATCACAATCGAGGTTTTATCAAAATGTCGAAGAGTTAGGAAAACAAAAATTTCAAAAAGTTCTTAAATAGGGAAAAATAAAACATATATTAGAGGTCGTACCTACCCTAATGCGTAAGAGCCACTTTCACTAGCCCACATAAAGGGTCATATCGACCCTAATGCATAAGAGCCACTGCCCCCAGATCATATAAAGGGTCGTACCGACCTCAATGTGTAAGATCCACTACCGCCAACTCATATGAGAGGTCGTACCGACCGAAGGCGCAAGAGCCTAAGGGCCATTTATAAATTTAAAAACTTAAGGGTTAATGATCTCGATTAAAAACCCGACTCGAAGACTGAATCGGAAATAGTTAACTAAATATTCCTAAGAGCAAAAGCATAAGAGCTTAAACACCGGCTTACACTTGTTGATACCCAATTTTTTCCTATGTATTTTTTAAATAAAAATGCTTTCAAGATAGCAAATATATTCATATATAAGTATGCCCAAGTGTTTTAGTATTTTTTCCTAATTTTTAAAAAAAATTTAAATCAATTTATTGTCCATTTTGGCAGTACAAAAATCAATAATTATTCCCAAAATTATTTTTTTTGTGAATAATTTATTTTATTCCCATAATTATGCAAAATTATATCTAAAGTGATTTTTATGCATTTTTACAACTTTATTTGGTATTTTAAAGCTAAATTGCATATAATTGCCATTTTAGCCTATTTTAAGAATTAATAGCGTTTTATAATTATGAAATTGGTTCATAATTAGGAAACTTGAGGTTTGGACCAAAACCCGTTCAGCCATTCACCCGTGAGCCTAAATATGCAATAAGTTTCGACATCCGACCCCAAATGAGGTCTAAATACCAATTAATCAAAAAGTCCTAACTCTACCCAAATCCCCCCACTAAAACCAAAGGATTATTGATAAAAGTTGATGAAAAACATTAGGTAGTTGAAAGAAATAAGTTAATGAACACTTGCTTGTGATTTGGGAAGAAAATCTCTTGAGAAAATTGCCCTATGTGTTCTATTTTTGTGAAAGTTTGAAAGAAAAATCGCTGAAGTTATGTTTTAAAAGACTCACTGCCTGGCTTTCACACCTGCAGTGCCTGGGTCGTACCTGCGAGACTGCACATGTAGAAAACTGATTGCTTCTGCGGAAATGACTAGGACCCGCTGGGGACGCACCTGCTAGAAAAGGACCCGCTCATGCGGAAGATTGTCCGCATCTGCGAGACTGGACCGCACCTGCGACCCACTGTGCGCACCTGCAAGCTCGCACGTTTGGTGCTTGACTCGTAGGTGCGGTTATACCAGAACTGATGCAACAGTAGTGTTTCCCCAAGTTTAAACACCCTGGACCCTTCACGAAACTCACCCGAGCCCTCGGGGCTCCAAACCAAACACGCATACTAACTCAAAGACATCATATGAACTTATCTTGACGACCAAATATCCAAAGTAACGTCTCAAACAACGAATTTAGCATAGAAATCTAAGAAAAATCTCAAAACTTTCAAATTATCAATTTTCACAGCTACGGGTCCGAATCGCCTCAAACAACTTCCGTTTCTTACCAAATTTCAGAGAGTCATCTTATTTCACAAATAAGACCTATACGGGTTTTGAAACCAGAATACGTGCCCGATACCATCAAATTCTAAATGCATTTCATTTCCAAAACTCATAAAAATTTCCAAAAAATAATTTTCTTTAAAAATTTATTTCTCGGGCTTGGGACATCGGAATTCGATTCTGGGCATACGCCCAAGTCCCATATTTTTCCACGGACCCTCCGAGATTGACAAATCATCGGTACGGGTCCGTTTACCCAAAATATTAACCGAAATAAACTTAAATGCATTTTAAGTCAAAATTTCAACATTTTTCACACATTTTCGCAAAATGGTTTTTCGGCTATGCACCTGGACTGTGCAAGCAAATCAAGGTAATGCCAAAAGAGGTTTTTAAGGCCTTTGAACGTAGAATTCATTCTAGAACAAGTGATGACCTTTTGGGTCATCACATGCTCCACCTCTAAAACAACCGTTCTTCCTCGATCGGACATAAGAAGCAAGTACCTGAGTCGGGGAAAATATGCGGATAACGGCTCCGTATGTTGGACTCGGACTCCTAGGTCGAGTCTTCAGCAGGCTGACCTTTCCACTGAACACGAACTAAAGGAAAAGTCTTCGATCTCAATTGACGAACCTGTCGGTCTAGAATTGCTACCGGCTCCTCCTCATAAGACAAGTCCTTGTCCAACTGGATAGTGCTGAAATCTAACACATGGGATGGATCGCCGTGATACTTCCGAAGCATAGACACATGAAATACCGGATGCACGGCGGATAAGCTCGGCGGCAATGCAAGTATGTAACCCACTTCTCCTGCTGGATCAAGAATCTCAAATGGGCCAATGAACCTAGGGCTAGGCTTTCCTTCTTCCCAAATCTCATCATGCCTTTCATAGGTAACACTCAAAGCAATACCCGCTCACCAACCATAAAAGCCAAATCAACAATCTTATGGTCAGCATAATGCTTTTTCCTGGACTGACCTGTATGAAGCCTGTCCTGAATAATCCTGACCTTGTCCAAGGCATCCTGTACTATATCTGTATCCAACAACCGAGCCACTCTCGGCTAAAATCATCCAACCGGCAACCGACACCGCCTAAAATACAAACCTCATAAGGGGCCATTTGGATACTCGACTGGTAGCTGTTGTTGTAGGCAAGCTTTGCTAAAGGCTACAACTGATCCCACAAGCCTCCAAAGTCAATGACACATACTTGGAGCATATCCTCCAATATCTGAATGGTCCGCTCGGAATGCCCATCCATATGAGGATGAAATTTTGTGCTCAACTAAACCCGTGTGCTCAACTCTCGCTTAACTGCTTTCTAGAAATGTGAGGTAAAATGCATACCTCGATTCGAAATGATAGACACGGGCACACCATAAAGACGAACAATCTCCCGGATGTAGATCTCAGCTAATCTCTTAGAGGAATATGAGACTGCCACAGGAAGGAAATGTGCCGACTTGGTCAGCGTATCAACAATAACCCGCACTGCATCAAACGTTTTCTATGTCCATGGGAGTCCAACAGCAAAGTCCATAGTGATACGCTCCCACTTCCACTCAGGAATCTCAATCTTCTAGAACAACCCACCAGGCCTCTGATACTAGTACTTAACCTGTCGACAATTCAAACACCGTGCCACATGTGGAATGATATCCTTCTTCATTCTCCCCCACTAATAATGTTGCCAAAAATCTTGATACATCTTCGCTACGTCAGGATGAATAGAGTACCGGGAGCTATGGGCCTCCTCTAAAATCAACTCCTGGAGTCCATCCACATTAGGCATACATACTCGACCCTGCAATGTCAAAACTTCATCATCACCTAAGGTAACCTGCTTGGAACCTCCGTGCTGCACCGTGTGTCTAAGGACACACAAATAGGGATCATCATACTGCCGATCTCGGATACGATCCAATAAATAAGAACGAGCGACTATGCAAGATAATACACGGTTGCGCTCGAAAAGATCAAACCTCACGAATTTATTGGCCAAAGCCTAAACCTCCAGATCAAGCGGCCTCTCACCGACCGGATTATAAGCAAGATTGCGTATACTTGCTGAATTCCTACGGCCACCACATTGGCCTTCCCCGAATGATATAAGATGGTGATATCATAGTTTTTCAATAGCTTCAGATGCCATGCCATACAGATAATGCCTCCAAATCTTCAACACGTGAACAATGGCTGCTAACCCAAATCATGAACCGGATAGTTCTTCTCACGAATCTTTAACTACCGCAAAGCATAGGCTATGAGTTTTCCATCTTGCATCAACACCGCACCAAGTCCAACACGAGATGCATCAGAATAAACTATATAAGGCCCTGAACTTGTGGTCAAAACCAACACCGGTGCCGTAGTCAGAGCTGTCTTTAGCTTCTGAAAGCTCATCTCACACTCCTCTGACCATCTGAACAGGGCACCCTTCTGTGTCAACATGGTCATCGGGGCTGCAATAGAGGAAAACCCCACCACGATCCGACGATAGTATGTTGCCAATCCTAAGAAACTCCGGATCTCTGTAGCTGATGCTGGTCTAGGGAAGTTCTTGACCGCCTCAATCTTCTTTGGATCAACTTGAATACCCTCTAATGATACAATATGAATCAGGAATGCAACTAAACTCAACCAGAACTCACACGTCAAAAACTAATCTCAGAGTTTGAAGAACCACTCTAAGATGCTGCTCGTGCTCCTCCCGGCAGTGGGAATAGATAAAACTATCATCAATAAAGACTATCATGAATGAATCCAAGTAAGGCATGAACACTCGGTTCATCAAATCCATAAAAGCTGATGGGCCATTTGTTAACCCGAATGACATCACCAAGAACTCATAATGCCCGTACCGAGTGCGAAAAGTTATCTTAGGGACATTGAATACCCTAATCCTCAACTGATGGTAGCCAGATCGCAAGTTAATCATTGAAAATACCTTGGCACCTTGAAGCTAATCAAACAAATCCTCAATCCTTGGCAACAGATACTTATTCTTGATCGTAACCTTGTTCAATTGCCAGTAATCTAGACACATTCACATCAATCCATCCTTCTTCTTAACAAATAACACCGGTGCACCCCAAGGCGAAAAACTTGGTCTAATGAAACCCTTTTCTAGCAAGTCTTGAAATTGCTCCTTCAACTCTTTCAACTCAGGCGTGGATATACGATACGATGGAATCGAAATGGGCTAATTGCCCGGAGCCAAATCAATGCAGAATTCAATATCCATGTCCGGTGGCATACCTGGGAAGCCTAAAGGAACTACCTCAAGGAACTCACGAACAACATGTACAGAATCAATAGAAGAAACCTCGGCACTAGAATCTTGAACATATGCCAAATAGGCCAAACACCCCTTCTCGACCATACGTCGAGCCTTCACATAAGAGATAACACAACGGGTAGAATGACCACGAGTCCCTCTCCACTCTAAATGAGGTAAACCCGGCAAGGCTAAGGTCAAATTCTTGGCATGACAGTCCAAGATAGCATGGTAAGGTGATAACCAGTCCATCCTCAGTATGACATTAAAATCAAACATGTGTAGAAGCAACAAATCTACACGAGTCTCAAGATTCCTAATCACAACTGTACAAGAGCGATGGACTCAATCCACCACAATAGAATCACCCATCGGTAAAGACACATATACAGGGGCACTCAAGGAATCTCTAGGCACGACCAGATACAGTGCAAAATAAGATGACACATAGGAGTAGCAAGACCCTGGATCAAATAAAACTGAAGCATCTCAGCCATAAACCAGAACAGTACTTATGATAACTACATCGGAAGCTTTAGCCTCAAGCTTGGTTGGAAGAGCACAACATCGGGGCTAGGTACCCTGAACTACATCTCTGGGACGGCGTGTTATTGGCTGGACTCCACCCCCAGCAGCCTGAGCTCCACCTCTAGTACCCCTACCCCCACCCCTAGCTGGTGACGGGGCAGTGGAACACCTGGTGACTGAACCATAGCACGGAAACATTCCTGCTGTGACTGAGTACCTACCAACCTCAGACAAGCCCCCCGAATATGACCATACATACCACACTCAAAGCATCCACCTGAGTGCTGCAGCTGAGGGAACTGAGATTGACCTTGATGACCTGAATGACCACCCCAAAAACTTAGGAGACACGGTGCACAGATAGGAGCTGGTGGTTCACTATAGGTATACTTATCAAAATATTATATATGAGAACCATATCCACATGAAGCACTATGAGAAACCTGAAGCGCTGATGAAAAGTCCTAGGAGGATGGCCTCTACCATACGAATCCCTGCCTCCAGACGAGGTACCACTGAATCTTCCGGAATGACAAGGCCTCTTGTTAGACCCCTGACCACCTCCCTATGACAAAACCATCTTGACACTCCTAGACATATTGGCCACCTCCTGGAAATATATCTCACTCTCCATTTCCTTAGCCATCTGAAGTCAAATAGGCTAGATAAGTCGCTCAATGAACCTCCTCACTCTCTCTCTCTCTCTCTCTCTGGGAAGTATAAGTATAGCATGGTGGGCCAAATCAATAAAACTGGTCTCATACTGAGTAATAGTCATATAACCCTACTAGAGACACTCAAATTGCCTCCGATAGATCTCGCTCTGATTAACGGGAAAAAACTTTTCCAAGAATAGCTAAGTAAACTACTCCCAAGTCAAAGCTGGTGATCCGACTGGTCTAGCCAAACACTGATCTCTCCACCAAGTCTTGGCGGATCCAGATAAGTTGAAAGTAGCAAAGTCTACCCCATTGGTCTCAACTATCCCCATGTTCCTGAGAACTTCGTGACAGCTGTCTAGATAATCTCGGGAATCCTCAAAAGTTGAATCGCTAAAAGTGGCAGTGAAGTGCTTGGTGAACCTATCAAATCTCCACAAAGCATCGGCAGACATAGCTACCCATTCACTGGTCTGAGCTACCACGCCCGGCTGGACTACTCCAACTGGCTGAGCTGCTGGACTTTGAAACTGGTGAGCCATCTAATCCGGAGTGCGAGTAGCAGGAGTCTGGGCTCGTCCTCCAGCCTGAGAGACGGCTGGTGCTAAAGGAAGCAAGCCTACTTGGGTGACACTTTCCATAAGGGCCACTGGACGGACATGAGCATCATGGAGTATTGGTTTAGCAATGAACCCCTCTACGACCTGAGTTGGGCCCACCGGAACTGTCTGTGCCGGAACCTCATCATCAAAGTCAACCTGAGGCTCCGTCGCTGGTGCTGCTGCTCCGGGCTTAGTTCTACCCCTACCTCGGCCTCTAGCACGGCCTCGGCCTCGCCCTCTGCCCCTCGCAGAAGATGCTACTGGGGGTTCGGGCTGCTGATCAGCAGATGAGGAAGCACTTGTTTTTGGCATCTGCGAAAGAACAAAGTAGAAATTCAATTAGCATTGCGAAACCAAACTGCACGACAGGAATGAATAAATGTGAAATTTTTCCCAACTCTATAGCCTCTAGGGATAAATACAGACGTCTTCGTACCAATCCCTCAGACTCTACTAAGCTTGTCCGGGAATTCTGAGACCTTTGTAACCTAGATCTCTCATAACAACTTTTCACGACCCAAATTTTCCACCATCCGGAGTCGTGATAGCGTCTACTTGTGAAAGCTAGGCAAGCCAAATTTTTTATTATTATTAACTCATTTATTAGCCCTTTTTAACTATTTAACTAACATGTGATTAACAATGAAGCATTAATGATTAATAAAAATGAGCAAAAGACTTAATCTGATAAATTAAACCATAACCAGTACGACTATGCCAACATACATCTCTACCCGGAATCCGGTGTCACATTATCATGGATTGTCTACGAATACTACATACAAATGTCTGTAAGAAAAGTATTGTCTGTCTCGGAAGTAGATGAAAACACAATATATATAAAGATAGAAGAGAACGCCGGGCCTGCAGACACCTGCAGGACTACCTCGGGATCTCTAGCTGGACTGAAGGCTGCCACCCAAAGCTATAGTACAAAAGTTGTCTCTCCGGGATCTGCACATAGTGTAGACTGTAGTATCAGCAGCACCGACCCTATGTGCAGGTAAGTGCATGGCCTAATCCCGACGAAGTAGTGATGAGACTAGGACCAGACTACCAAGTATACCTGTGTAATTATGTATGCTACACAGCGGAAAATAAACAAGAATAAACAAGTAAAGATGGGAAGGGGGTACATGCTGCGGGGGAATATCAGTACCAACAGTAATTTACGAGAAAGGCATAAGGACAATTTAGAAATTACAACAAAACAATAGGGAAATCATAACCAAATCTGTAAACACTTTATATTATCAATTGTTGCAGCACACAACCCGAACCCGAGTCATAATATCACTGTTGCAGCGTGCAACCCGATCGATATCATTTATCACTGTTGCGGCGTTCAACGCGATCCAATTATATAGATGTAGCACGTGCAACCCGACCCATTGATATCATTGTTGCGGCATGCAACCCGATCCAAATATAATATTGTTGCAGCCCGCAACCCGATCAACATATATATATATTTCAAAACCAATCACATCAAGGGCCCTGGCAAGGGACTAATAAGGAAACAACACTATCCTGGCAAGGGAATTAACGGTATAAGTAAATACGTCCCGGCAAGTAGAATCAGCTATAACCAAACTTGTTCCAACATATAACTACCTCAACTAGCACCAATACCCAATCATAAGTAATCTCCACAAGAATAATCATAAACCTTGTTCAACAAAGAGAATCAACAACGTAGGCATTCGTAGTATTTCTAAAAAACACAATAATTTCAATGTAAGACCCACGGTCATGCTCGACACCGACATATAGATACTTGTCACCATGCCTATACGTCGTACTCGACAAGTAACACGTAGCAAGTAGGACACAATTCCTAATCCCTCTAGCTAAGGTTAGACCAAACACTTACCTCAAACTTTCACGGCTAACTCAAGCCTCAACCACCGCTTTTCCTTTAGAATCTACCTTCGAATTCCTTGTATCTAATTCAAATTAATATTAACAACCTCAATAAATGCTAAATAATCCAATCCTAAGGCTAAATTATAGGTTTTCCATTATCTTCCCAAAAAATCAAAAATTGACCCCAGGCCCGCTTGGTCGAAACTCGAGTTTCGGACGAAAACCCGTTCACCTATCCACCCACGAGTCCAAATATGCAATAAGTTTCAAAATCCGACCCCAAAAGAAGGTCTAAATTCCAATTAATCAAAAAGCTATAACTCTACCCAAATCCCCCCATTAAAACCCTAGGATTATTGATAAAAGTTGATGAAAAACATTAGGGAGTTGAAAGAATTCAGTTAATGAATACTTACTTGTGATTTGGGATGAAAATCTCTTGATAAAATCACCCCAGGTCTTCTATTTTTTGTGAAAGTTTGAAAGAAAAATCGCTAAAGATATGTTTTAAAAGGCTCACTGCCTGACTTCTGCACCTATGGTGCCTGGGTCGCACCTGCGAGACCGCACGTGCGGAAAACTGATTGCCTCTGCGGAAATGACTAGGCCCTATTAGGGCCGCATCTGCGAGAAAAGGACCCGCTCTTGCGGAACCGCATCCGTGGAAGATTGTCCGCATCTGCGAGACTGGACTGCACCTGCGACCCATTGTGTGCACCTGCGAGCTCGCACCTGCGGAGCTCGACTCACAAGTGCGGTTGCACCAGAACTGATGCAACATCAGTGTTTGCCTAAGTTTAAAGACCCCGGATCCTTCCAGAAACTCATCGATCCCTTGGGGCTCCCAACCAAACATGCATACAAATTGTAAAACATAATTGAAATTATCCATGCGATTATATCGCCAAAATAACCTATCAAACAACGAATTTAGCATAGAAATCTAAGAAAAGTCTCAAAACATTCAAAGTGTCAATTTTCACAACTACGGGTCCGAATC
>MU682839.1:0-125168 GCA_026770625.1 Nicotiana glauca | reverse complement strand
GAGAAAAGGACCCGCTCTTGCGGAACCGCATCCGTGGAAGATTGTCCGCATCTGCGAGACTGGACTGCACCTGCGACCCATTGTGTGCACCTGCGAGCTCGCACCTGCGGAGCTCGACTCACAGGTGCGGTTGCACCAGAACTGATGCAACATCAGTGTTTGCCTAAGTTTAAAGACCCCGGATCCTTCCAGAAACTCATCGATCCCTCGGGGCTCCCAACCAAACATGCATACGAATTGTAAAACATAATTGAACTTATCCATGCGATCATATCGCCAAAATAACCTATCAAACAACGAATTTAGCATAGAAATCTAAGAAAAGTCTCAAAACATTCAAAGTGTCAATTTTCACAACTACGGGTCCGAATCACCTCAAACGACATCCGTTTCTTACCAAATTTTACAGACTCATATTATTTCATATATAAGACTTGTACCGGGATCCGGAACCAGAATACGCGCCTCATATCATCAAATTCTAAATGCATTTCATTTCAAAAACTCATAAAAGTTTCTAGAAAACAAATTTCATTAAAAATTCATTTCTCGGGCCTGGGACCTCGGAATTCGTCGGGCACACGGCTAAGTCCCATATTTTTTCATGGAACCTCCGAGACCGCCAAATCACGGATCCAGATCTGTTTACCCAAAATATTGACCGAAGTCAACTTAAATGCATTTTAAGTCAAAACTTCAACATTTTTCACAGATTTTAAGAAAATGATTTTCCGGCTACGCACCCAGACTGTGCACGTAAATCGAGATAAATTCGAAAGAGGTTTTTAAGGCCTCGTAATGTAAAATTTATTTCACAAAAATATAAATGCAGTTACTTAATTTTTGGACTACAATACCTTCTATGCTAATTATTAATATTTAAAATTAGTAAAATTTTGTCTATTTAATTCCAAGAATCCTCCGTATTTGCAATACATTACCACTCAATAACATCCAATACCAAGAAAAACTAAAAGTAATATTAAATGGACAACATAAAGAGTTGAAATTGAGGAAAAAAAACAATTATAATATATTTTTATATTATATTTGAACTATTTTCCTACTCAAATAATATTTTTTTATCAATTTTTCGTGTAATATTAAAAAATACCTAATTATTAAACATAAACAGACAAAATATTTAAGAGTGTAAATGTGCGAGAAATAAAAAAAATAGTTGGAAAGAGTCAATACCACTAATGATTTTACAGTCATAGAGATCTAAAAATAAAATGTCATATCAATCGTTTACTATTTGAAAAAAAAGTTTATGGCGGATAAAAGATTATAATTAAGATTAAGTATTCAAAAAGGAGATAAACCAATATTAAGATCTGAATCAATATAGAATAAATTAATTTTTTTATGTTAAAACAAAATAATTAAATCTTTTAATTAATAATTTACCAAGAGTATCCAATTAAATTATTTTTTAATTCATCATATGAGTAAAATTCTTACTCAACATAAAAAAAATCTTAGGGTACATAAATTTATTCAAAAAATAGAGCGTTAGAACACAAAGTAAAAATGTTAGCATATTATTAAGAATCAAAATGTTATACAAGTGTTTGAGGAAGCATAATCAAAGCTAAATCATAAACAATATCAAGGTTTTAAGACTATATTATAAACAACCGACTCTGATATAACGGGATTATTCTTTATAGATGCCTCCGACGGAACCGGAATAATATTTTCATGTCATGCATTATTTACAAATATCATAGCAAGAAGCATGGCACAGTTAACAATAATAGCAAGTGGTATACCAACAACGATTTTATTGTGAGGCCTCCCACTTTAGATTTGATATACCTCTTCAAACAATTTAAATAACCACCACAACTATATCAAAGCAGGGCGTTGGTGATAAATCTATTAGGAAAGCAAAATTGATAATATAGGATGAAGCACTTATGGCTAACTGTCAAACGACAGGAATAATTTCTCGGAGTTCTAGAGATGTATTGGATATTAATGAACAGTTTTATGGAAATTAATGATTTTCGAGGTAATTTATGTCAAGTACTACCAGTAGTTCCATACTCGACAAAAGCTGAGACTGTAAAATCTAGCTTGCCAAAGTTATACTTCTCGCCTTAAATAGAAAATTCAACTAACAAGAAATATAAAATAAGAACAAATCCAGTATTTAGTGTCTTCTTAATTCATGTCGGAAAAAAAGAATAGCAACCAATAAAAGATAATTTGGTTTTTTCTAAACACTCGGTTATCAATCCCAAAGGTAATAGTAGTGCATTTAATTAGAGAAATATTTCTATCTTTAGATTAAAATGCAATTTGTGTAAATCGCATGATATAATTAAATAAAATATTTTAGCTAGAAGAAATAAATATGTTGATCAACTAAATAAAATGTTGAGTGCAAAATTTTATAGTAAAAGCAAAATGCTTTTCTGCTTTTGACTCCGCAGAAAATAATACCAATAATAACTACCAAGAAGATTACTTAAATATTTTAATACCAAATGGCCTTCTACCATACACGTCAGGTTTATTATTTCACACTTATGTTAGTGTCACCGTATATAAAATAGCCTAAGTTAAAATTGATATTCCATTGTAAATAAGTTAATTTTAAAGAAAAATATGCATGTCATGCTATTAAAAAGAACTTACATACGCCGAATAACTTATGTAATGGCACACATATGGTATATAGAGGTTTGACAATAACGTCATACATGCAAAATGTCACGACCCAAAATCCGCTAAGGGTCGTGGTGGTGCTGGACACCACTGTCAAGCAAGCCAACCAAGAATGCATAATTAAATTTTAGTTTTTAATATTTGCAAAAATCATTTTTCTTATATATTAAATATTAGATAATAAAAATTTTACAAAAACGAACATAATGTCAAAAAAGGGTTTAATACTGAATAATCCATAAATCCTCCCAGAATCCGGTGTCACAAGTGCATGAGCATCCACTGGTAGGGAAATAAAATACAACATCCGTCCGAAATGCAGTGGACAAGAAATAAATACAATATGCTGAAAGGGACTACACTAGCTGCTGATCGCCTCGAATAATGCAATTCACCTAGTCCCAGAATCATTCGCGCTGCTACGCCCAGTAGGCTGCTAGAGATACATATACATGTGTTACAAAAATGCAGAGAAGTGTAATATGAGTACGTAAACATCATGTACTCAATGAGTATCCCACCTAATCTCGAAGAAGTAGAGACGAGATGGTCAATTCCGACACTTACTGTAGGTCAATTAACAATATACTAAACATGTGAGGAAATCATGGATTTATATAGTACTTCTAATTCACGGAGCCGGAAACCGGTAAAACACCTTCAACAAATAATAAAGGATTTTCACGGTTTACTCTTTATTATCTTATCAATTTAAATCAAACCATAAAGGGAAAATTTCACTTTTAAAATTCTCAAGCAACAATATAACATGCGCAAATCACACCGAGGCGACGGCCCGATCCAACAAAAATAGACTGTGCACTTGCCAAGGGTCGATGATGTGCCTATAGATGCATATATTTAATCTGTCAAGGTATTCGGCCTGTTCCATAAATAAACACATACCCTGCTCGCGAATCATGCATGTGACGTAGGTACACATAGAGATACATGCTCAATTAGTCAATTAAGAACTTATCGGGGATATTTATCCAAATAAAATAATTTCTTTTTTAACGATTCAGGACAAATGGCGTTTAATCTCTTTTTAAATGCATTTAGTAATATAGGGTGATTTAAGCAATTCAAGCTATCAATGGGTTCATCAATAAACCAAGTATAACATACTTTTGGGTCCTAACTAACCGGACAATACCATAATAGTAGCTACGTACGGACTCTCGTCACCTCGTGCGTCCGTAGCCCTCGCAAATAGGAACACATAATCAATTATTACACCTATGGGGACATTTCCCTCTTACAAGGTTAGAAAGGAGACTCACCTCATTCCAAAGATCGATAACCGGCATTCCACACCCCTCCAAAGACTCTAATTGATGCACCACGCTCCAAAACTAGCCAACGGTCACGCAAATCCATCAATATATGCTTAATTATTCATTACAATCTAATTTATAGCAATTCCTAACTCGGATTGAAAAGATGACCAAAATGCCCTCAGGCCCACGTGCCCGGAATCCGAAATTTTTCGAAAATAAAGATTACCCATGACCTTAGGAACTCAAATATATAATTTTCACTAGATTCCATACTCAATATCGTGGTTAAATTCCAAGAATAAAATTTCTAGGTTTTTCCCTCAAAACCCCAAGTTTTTTTTGCACAATTCATACTTTAATCCATATATAATTGATGTATTTAACTCATTATAGGTGGGGATAACTTACCTTAATGATGATGATGAAAACCCTTTCTTGAAGCTCCCTAAAAATCACCCAAGCCATGAAAAATATGAGGGAAATGGCCAAAATCCGATTTTTAAAATACCCTCACTACCTCAACAATTTCCGCTTTCGCGGAAATATTTACGCTCCCACGGTCCCGCTTTTGCGGACAAAATGTCGCATCTGTAGACACAGGGCTCTAGCCCAATTTTTTCTTCTGCGGATGGCCCACCGCTTCTGCGGTTCCGCTTTTGCGGATCTAGGGCCGCTTCTGCAGTCCTGGGCTGCTACACATCCAACCGCTTCTGCGGCTTCTTCCTCTCTTTTGCAGGGCCACTTTTGTGGTCCCAAATCCGTAGAAGCGGAAATACTAGAAGCAGTAGCTCTAGCCCTTCTTCAAACTCCGAATTCAATCCGTTAGCCACCCGAAATCCACCTGAGAACCCCGGGACCTCAACCAAACCTACCAACCAATCCCAAAATACATTACGGACATGCTCGAGGCCTCAAATCATATCAAACAATGCTAAAACCATGAATCAACCCCAATCCAAGTTTATGAACTTTTGAACTTCCAACTTCTACTTTCGATGCTTAAACCTAACAAATCACGTCCGATTGACCTCAAACGGACATTAGTAACACTGAAACACATTTCAAGCCAAACTTATGAAATTTCTTCTAAATTGCTAACTTCTACAATAGGCGCCAAAATGCTCCCAGGTTATCCAAAACCTAATCCGGGCATACGCCCAAGTTCGAAATCATTATACAAACATGCTGGAACCTTCAGATCTCAATTCCGAGGTCGTTTACTTAAAAATCCAATCTCAATTCATTCTTTTAACTTAAGCTTTTGAAACAAGAATTCTCTCTCCAAATCAACTCTGAACTTCCCGAACTTCAATTCCGCCCACACGTATATGTCATAATACATGAAACAAAGCTTCCCATGGACTCTGATTGCTGAACAGAGCGCCAGGACTCAAAACGACCGGTCAGGTCATTACATTCTCTCCTATTTAAACATATGTTCGTCCTCGAACGTGCTGAAAACTACAATGAAATAGTTTGAAATCGATGTTTAACTTCTCATGCACCTTCTCGTTCCACCACAATGCAGTTGAGCACATCAGCCCGATCAATTCTTAAGATATTCCCTTTTGTTCAAGCAAATAAGCCTTAGAGCCCAATTCCAACATCCGGAATTCTATACCCGACCTGTTTCCAACATATGATTACCATATCAATTACTACACGATGTACCCAAACCTGACTGCATAACTCTACCGAATACACACCTTTCATCACTTTACTCACCAGACCACAATAACATTTTCTGATCAACTTAGTCAAAATCCTACTAATCTGATGCTCCCGTTGCACCCCATGACTTACACAGGTCTTTCTCTAAACATTACATTACCGCCACGACGGAAGAGATGTGATGAAATTCATAACTAACTGCCAAGTCAACAAATCATTAGGTCCATACCCCTGACAAAACCATCACCTCATTCAGGACCAAATAATGGTCTTATCTCCATAATATACTTCATATACTCGGATTGCACGGATTTTAAAACCAATAATCTCGTCTCACCTAGTACGAACTACTCAAGCAATATTCCACCCCGGACATGATCAAAAGTCACATATGATGTTGCCATGTGCCAATAGGCCACCAATTCGAACTCGATACAAAAGGAAAACAAACTCTAGAAGGAATTACCTAATTCACGCACTAATAGGGACTTCCCTTAGAAAATTGGAAGCAAGGTACACAAAATAGCCTATAGAAAACTATACTTAACATCACACTGTTGTAGTGTACAACCCGATCCACACATAGATCTCACATAAGTAGATGCATATCAAACCAAATTTGCTCATTACAACAAAATACCGAATATCGGTCATAAGCATGCTAACTGCATAATCACATCCCCGAGGGAACATATAGCGCCATAAGCTACAAAACTCAAACACAACTGAGGTGCGATATACAATCTGAATCTAAAGAGACATCTTGCTCATAATAAATTATTTCTACGTGGATCCTCAACACATAAGCAATTCCTCAAGCCGTCCCACAACTTGCACGACCCAATGCATCACTACATTAAATATCTGGAAAAAAAATAACACCATGACTACTCCATAAGGAGCGCATTACTAAAATGAACACAATTGTCCTGACATAGAGCCCAGATTCATATTTAAACCCATCCACCGACCTCGAGTCGATCCTGATCATATCAAACTAAACCAATAACCTTTCAAAGGTCCATACTAATTTCTCTCTTATCATAACACACAAGGACAACCATCATAACCAGAGTACTCATCCACAGTCCACCACTCAGTAACGGAGTGCCCTCCAAGCATATATCCTCAATTATCGATATCATCACAAATCATCATACTTGGTTTAATTTATTCAATCCATCAAGTAACTACATGCCACACTTATACGATCTTCCTGTGGGACTCGCTCCCACAACCTTTCGAAACACATAACAGGTCTACACATCCAAACCACCGGCCGCATTAACGCTGAAAAGAAATCAACAATCCCTAACCAGGATGCAAAGCCTTTTTCACAAAATACTGTTCTCAGGTGATGCTTATGACAATACCACTTACTTTAAACATCGAAACTCCTTCTGAGCTCGTGACATCCTTGTTAGCACCGAACCGCAACCTTGATTTTTCACTTTAAATCCCGTACTAGTCACTGCACCCAACATGCCAATGCACGATAGAACATGACTCTTATCATAACCCGAAACTGCTAATAGGTCAACACTTCATCACATAAAAGTTTTTCACTTAACTCGTGTCAGGAGGAACATAGCAACACACAAGCAAATTCTTATAACCGTGGAAATAAACAAATCTCTATGTAGTGGTCTAAGGCACCATAGCCTTTCTGGAATCCACTTCCACATAAAGAGCCATGACAGTAGAATGATTCCGAATAATATCAATTACGGCAGCTGACAAGCCTCATATGCACCGCCAAAGATCACTTGCATAACTTAATAACACTGAAAGAGCTGATCTCTACCACCAACATGCCAACTAAATTACGGTTAACCAATCTATCTCATTTCGATTCACCCCGATTGCCTTAGAAATAATACTAATTCCATCCAACACATAACATACTCCATCTGCACTCATCTCGAGTGACCTTAAATCACGAGACCATGCTGTCTCAAATCCCACAGACTGTTTCATATCTCTCAAAGGATATACCGCAAGTTAAAATATCATAGAACATTCTGGGCACATTCTCATAAGCTGCTACAAAGCTTGATTCTTAACTGTACTTATAGGTTCCAAATCTATAGGTACCACACTTTATCTTTTAAATTTCACTAGGACCGTTGTTGATAGCCACCCACTCTAACTTGGCCCCGAATATAATCAATTCCATAAATCTTCTAGCACATGGATGCCCCATTGGTAAAGCACCTGGCAGAATCACTTCCTTGGGAACCCGCATCTTTACAAATCACAATCCTGAATCCTTCCCAAAGTTTGAACATGGGCCAATAAGGCCAACGATATCCCACCTTAATACTTCCTTGCTTAAATTACCACTTATGGCCCTTTCTCGTGGCTGAAATAGCACATTGATATACTAATAGCCAAAAATCTTGCATGTAGTTAACCATGCAACCCAATCATAAGCGGTGGGACTCTCCCACATAGCATGAAGCCATCATATCATGAATATGGAATTCACCCATCCTGCTTATCCCTTATTGACATAGCCTCGCGCAATCAACCACCAAAGCTCTCAAAATTTTTCTGTAAAACCCCTTCTTATATTCTGACTAATCAAACATATTTGCACAACCGATTTCTTTTCTATATAACCAATGGGATTCTTCACATAAGCCTCGCCAACCATGCGACCGCTAACCTGCTCACTTGGGTAACCCACCTATAAAATCTCTCCCCAGCATCTTCCAACAACGCTGCACGGGGTACGATCACTTCGACATCAATAACCCATCCTGATTCTGAGCTCACTATCCAACTACACATGTCCGTTTACCCGCCGTGGAAATCATTTAAATGCACGACAACATCCTTCCAATTCAAAGTTATGTCGCATCCTTCCTCACTTAAGCGGTTCTTTTTCGTTATATTAAATCTCCCGCCGCATGATAGCCCATACTTCTAATTAATTCCGTAGGCTTTAATCGCCAGCCTCTAAAATCCCAAATCATTCCAAACTCTCCTTAAGTTAGGTGCTCATCCAACTACAAGGCACGCATGCGGCTACACCGCTCTCCCACTTTGGCGGAACTCATCCCCTTAATCGATTGCTCGACCTTTGGCCTCTTATACTCTACCTTCCGGAAACTTTAGCCACCACCTGACACTTCCCACATGGCCTTCCTCATACTTTGCTGCTCAGTTGCTATCTTAAACAAAATCTATCTTCGTGGCACCTGAACCCACAATTGCTACTAACATAAACCTTTCCGAAGGTAACCTTTCCGAAGGTCATCTTTATCGAACCGTCAATATTACAAATACTGATTCAATCCTGAACTACCGCACCCTGTGATATCTGATAGTTGTGTCTCCAATTCTATCTCACAATATCTTGCCCCCAAAGGAAAATTGTAGAAGGTCATAACACCGACAAACTTAGTACATTCAATTAGGACAACGACATCCCATCATGGAAGAAAAGTCTACAACGCTTGTAATTACCAAGCCTCATTACTTCCACCAGCCCACATTTGACCATCCTTAGTTCGATCATCTTTCGCCTCCTAGGAATAAAACACTTAATCTCTTGATTATTCACTGAGTAAACCTCCCTTCAAGTCATTCACTGCCCCGACACATAGGCAATCATCCTACCATCATATCACTAGTGTGCAACATTCGCTCATAAGCATCATGGAAACTTGTGCCTAACCTCAGATCTCTCAAAGTACCGCTGCTGAGCCAAAATAACAGAATATCCTTCCACAAGGTAACATTAATAGCCCAAATAACCCCCGCAACGAGAAACACTTGCGTCATATTCGTAGTGCTATTAAAATTCTTCAACTCTCAATTTATAACCAGCGCTTCGCGCCACATAAGATTGAGTAGGAATGAGACGAAGGTGTAAGCCTCGCATGAATCAAATCGCACGATAAGGAATCAAGAAGGGAAGTACTCCTAACAGTCCTGCAACATCCCGAGGATAAGTACAGATGTCTCCGTGCCAATCCGCTAGACTCTACTAGACTTACTCATGACTCGTGAGACCCTAGGAACCTAGTGCTCTGATACTATGTTGTCACGACCCAAATTCCGCTAAGGGTTGTGGTGGCGCCGGACACCGCTGTCAGGCAAGCCAACCAAGAATGCATAATTAAATTCTAGTTTTTAATATTTGCGGAAATCATTTTTCTTATACATTAAGTATTAGATAATAAAAGTTTTACAAAAAATGAACATAAAGTCAATAAAGGGTTTAATACTGAATAATCCATAAATCCTCCTAGAATCCGGTGTCACAAGTGCATGAACATCTACTGATAGGGAAATAAAATACATCATCCGTCTAAAATACAGTGGACATGAAATAAATACAATATGGTGAAAGGGACTATACTAGTTGTGGGTTGCCTTGAATAATGCAACTCACCTAGTCCCAGAATCATCCGCGCTGCTACGCCCAGTAGGCTGCTAGAGATACATATACCTTTGCAACAAAAATGAACAGAAGTGTAGTATGAGTATGTAAACAACGTGTACTCAATGAGTATCCTGCCTAATCTCATAGAAGTAGACACGAGATCATCATTTCCTACACTTACTAGAGGTCAATTAAAAATATACTAAACATGTGAGGAAATCATGGATTTATATAGTAGTTTCTAATTCACGGAGCCGGAAACATGTAAAACACCTTCAAGAAATAATAAAGGATTTTCACGATTTACTGTTCATTATCTTATCAATTTATATCAAGCCACGAAGGGCAAATTTCACATTTAAATTCTCAAGCAACAATATAACATGCACAAATCATACCGAGGCGACAACCCGATCTAACAGAAATAAACTGTGCACTTGACGAGGGTTGATGGCGCGCCTATAGATGCATCTATTTAATCTGCCAAGGCGTTCAGCCTGTTCCATAAATAAATACATACCCTGCTCGCGAATCAAGCATGCGACGTAGGTACACATAGAGATACATGCTCAATCAGTCAATTAAGAACTTATCGGCAATATTTATCCAAATAAAACAATTTCTCTTTTAACGATTTAGGAAAAATGACGTTTAATCTCTTTTTAAATTCATTTACTAATCCAAGGTTATTTAAGCAATTCAAGCTATCAACGGGTTCATAAATTATCCAAGTATGCTTTTGGGTCCTAACTACCCGTACAATAGCATAATAGTAGCTACGCACGGACTCTCATCACCTCGTGCATACGTAGGCCCTGAAAATAGGAGCACATAATCAATTATTACACCTATGGGGAGATTTCCCTCTTACAAGGTTAGAAAGGAGACTCACCTCGCTCCGAAGATCCATAATCGGCACTCCACGCCCCTCCGAAGACTCTAATCGCCATTCAGAAAAAACCCGAGGCCATAAGACCCCGAGCATGCAGACTCGGTCTCGTAAAACTTACAGAAAGCAACAACACAAACTATAAGACCTCAAGTAAAGCATGAATCATACTTGTACCAAGTATCAGCAAAACCTCTAGGAGCTCAGAAGGCATGAATGTTTTGTAAGACCTTACTACTCGCATAAAATCGATCTCGAAGTTCAGGCTATATATTGAATTTGTAAGACCCCTAAAAAGGCATACCCTCCATATATATGCCTAAACTACTGTACTCTAGACCAACAATGGCTCCGGCAAAACATGAAATGACTACGGTCATACGGCTGCACCAGACAAACTAACGCGACTCGGGGATGCCCGACCGTCGCTAAAAAATCATAGGACACTATCTTGAATCTACTTCGAAAAGAACTGGTTAAACATGCTACCCTCGAGAGGAAAAAAAACTTCGACCATGTCAGTTCCAAATCATAAGGTTCCGAGCTACTCACCCTACGAGACAAACCTTACCAGGTGCTCGAAAATCGCCGCAAACAACTAGAAATGGAGGATCTTTCCGAACCGACAACAGGTCATGAAAAATCGTGGCAAAAGCCCTTAATGAGAGGAAAATAAAGCCTAAATATGCCTAAGGGCAAAGCATAAGAGCCATTGTCTCTAGCCAAGCGAGCCTCAGGGCCACACATATGCCTAAGGGAAAATTATAAGAGCCATTCTTTCCAGCCTAATGAGCCTTAAGGCAAGACATATGCCTAAGGGCAAAACATAAGAGCCATTGTCACCAGCCTAACGAGCCTTAGGGCCACATACATGCCTAAGGGCAAAAGCATAAGAGCCATTGTTGCCAGTTCACATAAAAGGTCACTTCGACCCAAGGCGTAAGAGCCATTGTCGCCAGCTTAAAAAAGGTCGCTTTGACCCAAAGCTTAAGAGCCACTGTCACCCACCAATGCAAACACAAAGGCTTGAGGGTCTAATGAGATACAAGTCGAAGCCTAACTAAGAGACTAAACCCAAAATAGTTGGAAGGCAAAAGCATAAGTGCTCAAATGCCTGCTTACACTAAAGGTCCCATTGACTGAGCGTGTAAGAGCCCTCGGGCTTGCCTAAAGAGCCCAGGGCCATATCACAAATATGAGGATTCTTACTAGCTCTGAAACAACTCTACATGGCTGAAAGCAAACCAAAAAAGGGTACAGAAGAACAAAGCCCGCAAAGGGTTTTTTCTTTAGTAAACATATGCGGAAAAATATATTCTCCGTCTACAAACGTACTCTAAAAAGGATCTACATATGGGATGGCGAGGTTTATGCCCCACCCAAAAGAGCTACGGCCTATCGGCCTCATCTTCACTATCCTCATCATCTAAGAGGAGTAACGGAGCATTGCGCTCGTCCTCCCTTGCTCGTGCCAACTCTTCTGAGAGAACAAAACCCCTGGCATTGATTTTCTCGAGAACCTTTTTCTAAGATTTACAATGAGCATATTGTTCAATCTTCTCTCCATGATCGAGGACCCTCTTCAACTCAACATGGGCATCGGTATCATCCTTTAAATGAATCACCACCTTAAGATTGACCTTAGTACAATTCAGTGCCACCTCGGTCCGAGCATCAAGGATCCCAGCCCTAACCTTCGAATGTTTGGATTCAAGCTTAGTGATCATATCCACTTGAACTGAAGCATTATCACGGGATAAGGGGAGTTGGACTCAGAGGGCCGGATGTTTAGCCGAGGCATCTTTCTCCCCTGAAGCTTGGACCTGCGCCCGAGCTTTCAGATCGCTGCAGTTATTCCAGAGTCGATCGGCCTTACCCCTATGACACTCCAGGGCTTTCATCTTATTCTATAGCTGAGATAGGCAAAGAGTTAACCTCAAAAGTTAAAAAGCAAAAAGCATACTCAACCAGGACGGGAAGTTACCTGCTCTGTCAAATAGCTCTCGTAATTCGAGCTCCGGTATGCCTCGTATCGCCAGTTTGATAACTTAACTTCCTTCTCTTCGCAAAGGAACCAAAGAGATCTAACCTCATCTAGAGCTTTCAGGAACCTAGCACCACGATGGAGCAGTTCGGACCTAAGTATGTCAAAGCCCTACAAAATGAAAAACCCGGCAAGGAAGGGAAGATGTGGATTCGTAAGGCCTATGTCGAAGTTCAAAGCAAAGTGTAGTCGAAAGACTTTCTCAAAGGCCAAGCCCACATCTATTGATCTGGTCCCCTCAACCCCGAAAGTATCAACCCCGATCGAAGCACGATAACTCAGAGGAGCCATTCTTCCAGAACCAAAAACCTCGAGCGCGACAGACTCATGTTTCTGTCTAGGAGGCCCGGCCCCGTTTTGCCTTTCCATGAGTGACATCACCCTGGAAGTACATTTCCAGCTTATTATTGTCGTCCTTTTGCTCGAAATCCGGCAACCCCGCCTCCTTCCCAAAGGAGCACAACCTTGCCATTGGAGGCTCTCTAATACCTACAACAGCAAGATTAATACATAAAAGGGAAGAATATCTCTCCAAATAAACAAGGGATAAGGGAAAATCAGTATACACACGCACCATGACGTCTTGGTTTCTATCTTCCCTGAGACACAGCTCGCCACCTACGCTCATCGCAAGTCGAGTGGATCGCCGACTTCCGTACACAACCAGGAAGATTAGGAACTTCGCCCGATGCACATGAAATTCCTGCACAAAAGAACGAAACACGATTACCAGAATAACTTTTACCATGAACAAATTTGATAAAGCACGGGACGCTCCACTCACGTGTATAGGTCCATTCTTCAGGGAATGGTATATGCTCCATATGGATAATGTCAGCTGTCCGAACCTGGATGAGCTGACTAGTCCACTCCTGATCTCCGTCTTCATCATCATCAACAACAAAAGGCATGGACGAATGACACCGCAAGGTTAGTAGACCTCGGTGGTAAATAAGACGGTACAACTTGACGAGATGGCTGAGCGTGAATTCAAGCCCCGCCTTCTCCACAGAAAACCCCATCATCAAGACGATTTTCCAAATTACAAGTGTACCAGCGCCAAGGAAACCTGATACATTACACAGAAGTTGAGCGCGACCGTTTGAAGAGGTCCCAGTGTTAAGGGATATGTATATACATTTAGGAAATCATCAGCATGGTCCATGATATCCTCGCCCGGAGGAAGCACGTGTAACGCTGCATCCTCCCCCCATCCGCAGTCTCTCCTCACCAACTCAAGGTGCTCCTCCCTTATCAAAGACATAGCCATCGACATAAACTCCCGCGGGTCCTGAGTAATGGGAATGGAACTCTCCCCACGCTGCCATGCAAACCCCGAAGTAGCAGTCATAACTATTGTAGGACTAGAGGAACTAAAGCGGGAACCTACACAAACACACAGGTGCTAAGGTAACGAAGGTCTCGATATTGAAATGGAAGGAAATATCTAAAAATATAGGATTTTCCAAGAGGCGGAAGCAACCCCATATATACATGGTACCCGACCTCGAGGACCTCCACCGACATGAAGCTAGGCTTAAAGAAGCCAACAACACCATCTCCGGTCCCAAGGTGGTACCCGACCTCGAGGACCTCTATCAACATAAAGCTAGGCTTTAAGAAGCCAATTCCATCATCTCTAGTACTGAGGTGGTACCTAACCTCGAAGACCTCCATCAAAAAGAAGTTAGACTCAGGAAAACCTCCAACACTGTTATAGAGCTCGAAATAGTAGCCGAACTCGAAGGATCCCCCCCGAGAAGAGGAACAAGCACTTCGAGCTCCGGCCATAGACGCTTGAGATCAGGACGCCACCTACATCTGGGTAACCCATCATCTAGGACCTATCTACAACACATTAAAAAATTATCTACGACAAACTCAAAACATTTATTCAGATGCATAAAAGATAACCCTCACTAAGAGACTTGAAGTGTTCATATGGGTTGAGGGTCCCGACTGTCCGGGTCTATCGGACCACTTCAAGCTTGGTCCGAGGAACAACGGTGGGCTTAAAAATGAGCCATTTCTATCAACCAAAAACTAAAAAGAATAATCACATCCGAGTTGGATATTGACAATCGTCTGCAGAGGCAAACATTCATGATCCCCATAAAATTAAAAGGAATATGGCAAGCATCATAGGCGAAAGTTAGAAAATATCTTTACGTTCATAAAAATTTGCTTACAACTGCCCCTGAAGGGTCCTTACATATGATTACAAAGGCTTACAAAGGGTCCCTACACAGAAGCAAAAAAGCAAAAAGGGAATACATAGTAAAAGATCGAAAGCCTAGCCTATTCTTAAAGGTGCAGCTTCGGGCGGCAGCATCTCCGTGTATCATCCCCTAGGGCAAATGACCTCAAAGACAATATCTTCCAAAGCACCACCCCCTTAAAGCCTTACCTCGACCCCCCAGAATTGCATCTTCAGAAGGGAAGATGTAGAAGGGTAAAGCTATGGAGAAGAGCAAATTGAGGAAGGGGAAGTCAGAAGGAACGAAGAAGTGGTTGGGTGAAAAATTTGGCCGGTGCAAATTTTGCCAGCACTGCTATTGTAGAGCCACTTCGTATGACATTACCCCGGCACGGGATGCAAAAGTTAGTAAATGAGCGCCACCACAACCCAAGGAATCCAAAAGTGGCATAACATGCTGAGCCGGGGCAGTAGGGTGAGCAGCGGAGTATAGTCCGAGCATCCGCATGAGGAGTGGTGTAGAGTCCAACCATCTATCTAGACCGAAAGAAGTCGGTCGTCCCTGTATCTTCATCTCGGGACGACAACAAAAACAACCGTAATGCAGAAACAACATAATCTCGCTCAATAAAAGGAAGTTCATGTGGTAAAAATGGTTTGGCCGATATAAGCTCGGCCAGACGATGTTGAAGCCACATAACTCAATCAAGGTGAATGATGCTTAAAGATGGAAAGAAAAGAATATATGGAAAATATAGGAAGGCACTTGGGTGAAAGATCAATCCTAAGAGGCTCTCATTTATAGAATCAGGAGGAGGGGAAGCGTAACCGACGATGCCATTAGCATCTCTTGAAAATTGTAATAGCAGGCACGTTTAAGGCATCCTGCGGAGCTAAATCGATGGCGACATTATGACTTTGGAGGACGAGAAACCACAAGGCTTTGAATAAACCTAGAAAAGCGGAATGATGGAGCGGTTTCGTTTATCATAACCTCTTATGACACATGCTGCATCGTTAGTGTGACATCATCACATGGAGCCCGAAGAGCCGATCATCAATTTTGTTTCCTAACACTTTTCTCTTGGAAATGCAGAGACTATATGTATACTACAAAATCGGAGGGTACAATTTCCCGTCATCTAGGATTTCGGAAGATTACCTTGAAGCTACAAAGATACCCTCGAGTCTTCTTCTTTGGAGCTCGTTCGCACCCGATCTAAAGATAATATTGACTGAGAGTACAATAAAAATGGGAGTCCCCAAGATGCGGCTAAGTCTGACAAAGCCTAGCTTGGCTACTCTGAACCCTAATCGGGGTGTCACATCTATCCGTCCCATTTGTGTACCTTTACAACTAATGCATGACTTACCATATAAGCTTCCCCCTTCTATATAAAGGGGGATTCTTATTAATTTTACCAAACTTGTGTTTCTCCAACTACTCTACATGAAATATATGATAACTCTCTCTCTCTCTGTTCTCTCTAATACACTATCTCGATATTGTTGCTCTATTTCATTATCTTCATACTTTTTCTTCATTTATTGATTATCATTGGACCTAAAAAAGCCTCCTTTAATATTATTTCATCGATTAGCCATTCCCCGACTGCCCCTGATAGCTCGAGACCGAGCTCGAGAATCAACCCCGAGGCCCTAAACCGTCTAGCTCGAGGCCCTAAATGGCTATATTTCAGTTCGATTACAACTCCATTTTAGCTCACATCTCATTCTTAAACTTCACACACATAGCATCAATTTCTCCAAACCTAGCATAAAAATAGATCACCTATTTTTAGTGTCCCATCAACAAATTTAATTGTTATTACAATTTTCACAGTAAACAAATTGATAATTCTCTTACACGCCTAATCGCCTATATATTATTCTTTGTGGGATTCAGTCCCGACTCATAATTCTGTATATTATATTGCATGAGACCGTGTCAATTTACTTTTTTAGTAGTGGATTTGGACGTCATAAAAAATTGGCATCGTTGCTGGGGAACAATTTGGCGTATGAAAGTTGTTTGAGAAATAAGCATACGTGCTTTGGTCCAAACTTATGAATATTTTGTAATCATTTTCTTATCTTTGTTTAAATACCTAATTTTTTTCTTGATTTTTTAATTTATTTTCTTAGTTTTTAAAAAGTGGCATCACATAATAAAAATTTGTCGGATCGTAATTGTTCGTACTTTAATGACCCTTTTCTTTATTGTGCAGTGGAAAAATTATTTAAATTCTCCCTGGGGCAGATTTTGAAAAAGTGGCATTGCAAAATGTAGGGAAAGTGAAGAAAAAGTGGCTAAGCTTGCTTTTCTATGGCAAAACAATGCGACAACATAGTGGTTATTGTCGCAGAATGAGTCAGAAGTTCGTAAGCTATGGTCGCTCAAATATGCGATGGAATATCAATTCTGTGGACCACTAATGGTTATGCGACCGAAAATGCTGTCGCACAGTGGCCAAGCACACACCCACATGTTAAAAAATTTTAGTCGTTTTCAAAATATTCTTTTTTAGAATAGCTTAGTATGTTGTTTTTGACTAATCTGCCATGTTTTAGTATTTTTGAAGTTGATTTAAGTAGGTCGGGGTGACCGGACAACCAAAAACCAATAGTTGCCGGAAATTGTAGAAGTTCACGGTGGAACTTCGCAGTCGCAAAGGGTAATAAAATTTTAAGCCTAGCAGCCCCCAAAATGGCAAAAAATAGTAGCTTTGCACAGCTCTGCTCTGGATCCCTTTTTCCTATTTCTTAGGCTTAAATACTTCCTAATACATTATTTTAAGTGTCGATCTGAGCTTTTAACATTTTTGGTCTGTTATTTAGGTACTTTGGGCCTAATATATATGCGCAACACAATGAAATTGAGCAGGAACATGTCCTACAAGCTAAACAAGAAGAAACCTTTGATCATGGACGTTTTTTATCTGAAATTATGACAAACTCTTGTCAAAAACCACCATCAGGGAAAGAGGCATAAACGTGGAAAATATTGAAGCTAAAATTCCGGGCTTCTATACAAGACTGGTACAAAGTAGGTGGATTTGTTTTGCCGCACATGCCAACTACACCTTGGTCTTGGAATTTTATGCAAATGCCTTGAAGACCGACTTCCAAGGAACCTTAGTTACTACTATGCGGGGTGTGCAAGTAAACATCAGCCCTAAGGTAATAAATTGAATTTATAGTCTTCCCAATGCCAATAATGTAGTTTACAGATATAGAGCAAAAGTAGGAGGAAACCAATGGTTGGTGGACAAATTGCATGATAGGGGTGACCCCGAAGTGGTTGATAGTGCACAAGGGGTTGATTTTCAGGACTTTACTATTGAGGCAAAGACGTGGATCTCCATTATCTATGAAAGGATCATGCCTCGTACAAATGAAAATGAATTGACACTAGAGAGGGCACTTATAATTGCTGCTATCATGGATGGACTACCCGTGAACATGGGGGGACACATTGTTAGGGAAATCGAGGAACCCACCCATGGGAGGTCCAAGAGCCTATTCTTCCAATCATTGGTTAGTTTAATATTCTATGATGTTGGGGTGTTTAAACACCCAAATGATGATGAGAAAGGTTTGTGAATGATGATCCAACCATTGCTACAAAGGAGGCCCACAGACAAACAGAAAAAGAGGAGGAATGATATGTCATGCTCTTAATTTGGGAAGTTATTTGAGCCCACCACTGATCCCGCCAGATCCTTTGCATCTCCACCAGGGTCATTTGACCTCATGGGACCACTCCAGTCCGGCCCTCACACTATGCGTCACCTTTCCAGTCAAATACACGGAGTAGATGCACACATTAAGTGGCTTATAGTTGGCCTTCCTAATGGACCATCTAGGTCTCACACATCTACTGGCACTGCTACCCCACCATCCCTGGACGATGTGGTGAAAAAGTAAAAAGCAATAACGGGCAAGAGGGAGACATGAACAACAGGTTGAAAAAATTGAGTCGCCGGAAAGGAATATTAAAAAAATGGTAGATAAAGTTCAGGGAGCACGAAAAGAAAAAGAGCAAACTACTGAAACAAATGATGAATAAGTTGAGGTTGTTCTGCAGTTCAAATTACTCCGATGATGATGAGGAGGAGGAGGAGCTCAAATTTCCTTCCACTTCCAGCTCCGACTGAGGCTGATTTAAGGAGCCCCTCTAACTATTATTCTTTATGTTTTGATATTGTGCAGTGAGGAGATTTCAGTAATTTTAATGTGGGGGTGGCACACTTTATTTATATATTTATGCTTCACTTATGCCCTTGCCAGGCTTGTTATTTTGTATGGATATTGTGTTCCCTTGTCGGTCTTGTGTTGTGATTAATATAGTTGAAGATTAGTCGCTTTTGTTATTTTATTTTCTTTAATAGTTTTTAGTTTATTTTATTTTTTTCCTTTAGTAGTTTTTACTTTATATTATTTTTATCTCCTTAATAGTAATATACTTTTCAATAGATCTCCTTGGATTTTCTTTATGATACGGTTCATTAACGAGGAAAATTTTTATGTTTAATCGGGAGACTTTTCCTTAAAATTGATGGCGTAATAAATTTCATAAGGGATTAGTCTTATTTAGTTTTTGCAATGACCCGATTGGTCATTTTGTGAATTTGCATATCGTTCAACAATTTGAAGTCTTGAGCAGCGTGTATGTTGTATTATGACTTATGTGAATCGTCGATTTTATTTTTTAGGTTGTTAAGAATCGATTTGGAAGAATGAATTTCATTGTGGAAGCTTTAAGTGGAAGAGTTGACCAAGTTTGATTTTTTGGAAATTTGACTCCTAAGTGGAGTTTTGACGGTTCCGTTAGGTTTGAATGGTAATTTTGGACTCGGGCATATGCCCGAATTTGCATTTGGAAGTTTCTAGAAGGTTTCACCAAAAATTGGCAAAACTTGGAGATTTGAATGTTTGGAAAGTTCATAAGTTTGACTGGAAGTGGACTTCAAGGATATCAGTTTCACATTGTGGTTCAAGGAATCAGAATAGCTTCGAGAGGTTACTCAGGACTTGTGTGCAAAATTTGGGTTCACTCCGGGTTTATTTGATACGTTTCTCCACGAGTTTTGGAAATTGAAAGGTCAAAGTTCATTGATTTTGATTTGAGCTGTGATTCATTGATATGAATTTTTATGTATGATTTGAGGCGTCGAATATGTCTGTGTTGTATTATGGGACTTGTTGGTATGTCCGGACAGGGTCCCGCAGGGCTCAAGTGAGTTTCGGGTGGTTATGGACCATTCCAACTTGGCTTGGAGTTGCTGGTTTTAGCTGGTTCGTGATATCTCTGTTGTTCTCCGCAGTCGCGAGGAAATGGCTGTGATCACTTAGTGTTTTATGGAACTAGGGATTTTATTCAACGCATTTGTGACACGTCAAACGCGTTCACGTAGTGTTGGGGGCAAGTCTTCTTCGCGTTGACGATTGAGGGATCGCGGACCAATAGGGTTGATCCGAGAGCTAGAGCAGGAGGCATTCTACATGGCATTTTCATAGTTGGAGCCACGTTCTCAAGGTGTGTACCACAAACATGAAGAGTGCCTGGACAGATTATAAAGTACTCTATTTTGGTGGTTTCAACCATTTTTACATTTTGGGAGCTATGGAACATAGATTGAGGCAATTCTTGTATCAATTTTCACTATGTAGACTGAGGTAAGTGTTCTCGACTCATTCCTGATTTTATATCATGAATGTATCTTCATTTTTGTCATTTTATTGAAGGTTCTAAAAGAGAAATTTGGGGTTTTAGCCTAAAGATTCGGATGTGAATTTTTTAGTTTTGAACATCGATTTGCAGTCGGATTTGAGTGAAGCAACTATGGTTGGACTTATTATTTAATGGGTTGTCAGATTTTGTGAGTTTAATCGGGTTTTGAGGTGGGGGTCTGGGTTTTGACTTTTTGGAAGATTTTGGGCTTTTGATTAAAGATTTGACCTTTATTGAATGAGTTTGTTTCCTTTTGTATTATTTGATTTACATGAGTTGTTTTTGGCTAGTTTTGAGCAGTTCAAAAGCTAGCACACGTGTGATGGCATTTTGGAGCGTCGCTTGGCTCGCTCGGTAGTGGAATATGCTTGTTTGATTTAAGTAACACTTCTGAACTTGGTGCTCTGGTATGAACCCCGAATTATGTGTTGCATGTTTGGTGTTGAGTTGATGCACATGCTAGGTTACGAGCATGTGGGCGTGCACCGTGTAAGTTAATTGTACTACCAGTCCATGGGGAATGTATAAGATTCAAATGTTTTCTTTCATTTAATTGTCTTATTAATTTCACTGAAATTAGATAGTTCTTAATTGGCTTACCTAGCAGTTTGGGTTAGGTGCCATCACGACTAGTTGGATTTTGGATCATGATAAGTTGGTATCATAGCCCTATGTTCATAGGTTCTACAAGTCATGAGCAAGTGTCTAGTAGAGGCTTACAAATTGGTACGATAATGTCCCTACCTATCTTTAAGAGACTACATGGAATTCAGGATATGCTTCCCATCTTTCTTTCCTTATTGTGCGACATTGATTTAGCTTGAAGCGTAACTCTTGAAATTCCTTCCATGCATTCGTATGCGCATGCGATCGCTCGATATTAGCAGTGCATCGATGACTTGTGATTCCGTGGACAAGGTGCAAGATGTGATTTCTGTGTGCTGATGATTGGCCATTCTGGAGGACTTGAGGCTGGGTATTGATTGTAGGTTGAACACGAAGATTTAGGTTGTATGAGCACATTCTTCTGGACTTACACGTCCGGCAGTGTCCCTATGAGTGGGATTCGTGGCTCGATAAGTGGACGGATGGCTACGTGATGAGTATAATATGACTGTGAGATGTTTTCATATGGTTTAAATGTGATGAGAAGAGTTTACATAAGATGTAGAAAGGACTATTGGGTGTTCTTTTCTTCTTCATTTGACATATAGTCTCGAGTTCTGAGTATATTGGACCGTCTTTCATGTTATTTAACAGTGGAAGGAATTAGGTTCTTATGGCTTGTTGGTGATTTCAGACTCAGGAAGAATAAGTGATCGCATAGTAGTTGCAGTTGTGAAAGGATATAAATTGGTGCCAGTTTGAGGCTAAGCAAATGGTTTATCTCTTGCGGCGTGTCCTAAGGTTGTGTGATCCCTATGTTGTTTTTGTTGAGAGTTCTCCTTTACTAGTGAATTATATGTGTTGTAATTTAAGTTTGGACTACTTGTGGAAGTTGGCTTAACTTTTATAAGGGTGAATGCAAGAATTGCAAATAATTTAAAGTATTAAATGGTATGTGTTACATGAGCATATGAAGTATTTAGTTGAATCTCACTGCGGTATTATGGAGGTAATGGGCTATGGAAATTGTAAGTTATCAGATGCTTTATTCTATGGCTTTGAGCTAAGTGGGGGAGTCTTCTATCGACAAGTTGATTACACGGTTATGTGTTGTATCGATTTCGGTTTAAGGTATACCGGTGAATCAATCATGACTTGCAGAGGTAGAGATCAAGGATGACTCGAGTACAAGAACTCTAGGTATAGGTTGTAATACACTCTAAATGTATATGTGAATCATCGAATAATTGAGTTGTTATTCGTAAATGATATAGTGCGCATAGATTAAGATTCACTCAGTTGCTTAGAGGTGTGATTACTTCTTTGGGTGTTGTCGTGCTAGTGGGGCACATATCTTTCGGCCCATTTGGGGTGGTGTAATTAAGAGTTGAGCAGAGTTGGGGAATCTCGAGAGGGTTCTAATGGGTTCAAGATTTATATGTAGCAATTGAGATTTTTTCTAGATTTGTATATGGCTAGGGTGTGTGATTTATATTTGATGGTGTTGGGAGTTGTGATATTCTATATCATTGTGCGTTATACTTTTCAGTATCAATAAGGTGAAGGAAAAAGTTCTAGGTTCACATAAGGTCTCTTCAGAGTGGGTGTCTCGGTTGTGGTGCTTTGGTGTGCTTAAGAGAGAATTCAGCGGCCTATGGGCTTTACGGCGGTGTGATTATATTCTAGGATCTCATGGGGTGAGTTTGGGTTAAGTATCGTGGTGTTCTGGCAAGGAGAAGTGTCACCTTGAGGGCAATTCAGAAGGAACTCAAAGAAATAGGATAATTTGGTAGTAGGTTGGATATGCACGACAACGGATATGATCGGTTCTTTGTGTACTTATGATGTGGTGAGTCTCTACAGGTGTTTTGTGGCCAATAATCTCGGGTTTGGTGACCTGCGTGTCTTGGAGAAGTTAGAGAGGTTTAGTTTTGATGACTTCGTTATGTACAAAAGGGTTTCAAAGTGTTCTTAATGATTTCTACCACAGTTCGAGGTGTATATTTCCTACTAGTGTGAGGAATATGTTGTGTATTATGATTATCTCCTGGATGAGATCAAATGGAAGGTTCCTGGATAATTGAGAATGTACTTTTCTTGTGACTCAGAGTTTATTATGAGATTCTCATATTTTTCTTATGATGAAATGATAGATGCGGCGTATTGTGCAGGATTGAGATTTGCATGTGCAAGGTCACTATTCAGTTTTAAAGGGAAGGTTATGAATTCTTAGGCAACATGGAAGGTTTTAGATGTCTGGGTGAATGCTATTACTACTTGGTATTGCCTGACAAGGGTGTGCATTTGAGAAGGCACATTGTGTTTTGACTTACAGATGCTTTACTGGTATTGCGGTGCTCGCCTGGGTGAGTGACTGCTGATATTCAGATTTTGTAAAGGAGCAGAGACGAGATGGCTGGAAATGTGTTTGTCAGATTCAGTCGCGACATATTTAGACGCTTCTTGGGAACATCTCTTTTTCACTCTATCCCCGACCGTCATCCTCTTATGAACGAGTGTCGATGGATTCCGAGAGAGAAGACTCAAGCGCATCTTTGCAGCCTCGAGGCTTCGAGGCGATCTTCCAAAATGCTTTAATGATAGAAAATTGGACCCTCTGATTTTGTCGTATACAGATAGTCTCCGCGTTTTCTAGCTCGAAGCGATAGGAAATAAATTTGAGCTTTTTCCTCTTCAAATATTTTTGTAATCAACATCGGTCGTGATATGCTGGGGTGTGATATGCACGTAGACCCTAAAAATCTCCGTATTGATTATGGCAAATATTTGTCTTTTGGACTTCTTTAATGTGTAGGCAGAGCATTAATAAATACTCCTCTTTCCGCCATCTTATTTTTTTTAATTCATCGCACTTACAAACCCAAAAAAGGCCTGCACCTTCCTTTGTTTTTGCACTTTTCTTCTCATTTTGGAATCTTCTAGTAATGGCAAAAACTTCCGCCTCTACCTCTCATGAGGTCGCGGTTTCATCATCTTCGCTTTTATCTCAAGGTGAAGTGGCCACACCTCCCAGCGTTGAAGACTGTGTCCCCGAACCCTTTGTGATGGCTTCTGATTTCAAGGTTGAAAGACCTTCCTTAAAGCCAAAGTGTTGTGAACCCATGACTTGATATATCAGCTTGTTAACAGACGTTGGGAGGGTGAAAACTGGCTGCTATTGGGGAGATACCGTGATTGTGGAGGTTCCCGCCTGTGAAGAAGATATTACGGCATAGAAGGTCATTTTTCTGAGTGTGTACACCTATCCATTAACAATAGGGTCGATGGCGCCATCCTCGCCCCTGATTGACACCGTGATTCTAGATTTCTTTCTGCGGTATCAAGTAAACATTGGCCAGGTTCATCATTCATTCAGACACGTGGTTTAGATGATCAGTAATTAGATAAACATGGTCGGGAAAATTCCCTTTACCCTCAACCACCTGATAAGGATGTATATCCCTCATCTTCTCCGCGGGGGTTTAATCAAGCTACATTGTCAAGCCCCAAGGTCTCTCTTCGCCTGCACCGACGAACCTGGGAGTAGATGATGGTTAAGCCGATTTGTCCGAGTGAGAACTTCCGACCTGATTCCGGTGGAAAAGATGTTGTTTCTTGAGAGGTGGAATGCAATACGTAATTAGATTTGCTTTCTAGATTTCCTTTCTTTTTGAAAATTTCTTTCCAAGCATGTAAGATTTCTTCTCGTACTATTTCAGCCGTAGCGACCTATTCTGGTGTGGTTCCGGATCTCCGATGTTGGGTCGGTCACTTGTATTTGATATGGCCATATGCCAAGCGAGTGTGGAGCGGTTTACCCCGAGCTCGGTGGGAGACCAAGGATCATGGTAAGCTCCGAAACCTATTGTAGCCATGTTATTTTATCCAAATTGCTATTTTTTTCGTCCCCCATTTGTTGTATTTTGCCTCTACATTTGTATAGATCTCGGGGAGGCCCCATTGGTGAAGAATCTGTAAGGCCCCGTGAAATCCCTACTCAAAAACTCGGATCCTGTGGTGCCAAGTTAGGAACATGTGTTAGAAATTAATAAATATGCTTCGCAGTGAGCTTGCTCGCCGCTGCGCGGACCTTTTGGGATTGAATAATGCATTAAAAAGTCAAGAATACGTTTCCAGAAAAATACAAGAAATGCGGTCGCATAATCGAAATGCGGACCGCATATCTGCAGCAGAGTGAGGCAGAATGTTTTTTAAAGTTGAAGTCAGTTATGCGGTCGAAATGCGGTCGCATAATAGAAATGCGAACCGCATAGTCGTCGCATGTTTTCCTTTGAATTTTTGCGAGGGTCAGTTCTGCGGTGCACTTTGCGACCACAGAACATGAATGCGGACCGCATTCTTACCAAAGACTGAGTCAGAACGTTTAGTTTTTGGGGAGCATTTTGCGCTCCATTATGAGGACCACATGTTAACTCTGCGACCGCATATTTGACTCGGGGCTCAAATTTTCTAATTTTTACCCGGCCTCCCTGTCGGTATATTCGACATTATAGCTCATTCTAAGCCTATCTTCTGAGATTTTTAGAGAGGGAAAGTGGGTCTTAGAGGTGGAAAGTGTCCCCCATCAAATTCTCCTTAGAATCTTGCTATATCTCTGAAACTAATCAAGTGAAGGCTCCTGAATCTTCATCCCAAGAGGTAAGGCTCCATCACCTCAGCTCATATTTGTATACTTTTCCATATGGGGTCATTAGGGAAGTAATTCACGAGTATAAGAATGAATCTCTTGCATGCATACCACCATAGAGTATTGGAAAGTAGTAAAATTAAAAAGGAGGCAATTGGGGGTACAAAATGATAGAAATTCATCACAAAAAGGGGCCTAAGGTCATAATGCACCTTTAGTGTTTGACAATATGCTCTAACCAAGATAGAACTTCAGTTTCGTCTCTAATTCTCAATTTAATTTGAAATTCTTGCTCAATAAATCGAAGCGTTAAGAGTTCAAGAAATTTGTAAAAAAGAGTAAGAAAAAGCTTTATTGAGGTATGTATTGCTAAGACCTCCTCTTATTAGAAATCGAGCTCTATTGGTGCTTACGAACGTGTGGTAAGTTCGTGTTGGTGAATGTGTCAATTGTTGCTGTGTGTTAATTGATTTGCAATTATCTACATGTTTACATGACGGATGTGCCTCAATGTGTGTAACATACCCATCTAGATAATTAGATAATGATGAAAAGAATGGTTATGTATTGAAATACTTGGGCGATAAGCCAACATTGAAATAAAGAATTATTCATGCTAGCTATGTGCTCACTATCTGTGATTGCAACTTGAATTATCTTTGATATATATGTATATGATCATAACTTGTAAAACGAATGTTGGAAAGGGAAAACGATGTGATGATGGTGGCCATGAGTGCCCAGAAATTGTTATGATATGTGTGGAATAAAGATTTGAAGGTGTTGACTAATGAGAATCGAGTAATGCCTCCAATGAGGTGACCTAGCCGATCGGGTCGTGATCGGACACCATGCCGGACACATGGTGGTAATGTACTGATATTGAATTCCGGATAAAGGAAATGAAATATTGATTAAGACTAATGCCTCCAATGAGGTGACCTAGCCGGTCGGGTCTTGACCGGACTCCGCTCGAGATGGCGGTGGTAATGAGAACAGTGGTGAACACGTGACAGAAATGCCCAAATCTATGTTGTGGAAATTGGTTGAAGGATTATATGAATTGCTTCTTTGATTTGCCCATATTATTTGCTTGTATCTGTTTGATAGTTCTTTATAGTAAAATAGTGTTTAGTTATACATACCAGTACAATTCAAATGTACTGACGTCCCTTTTGCCGGGGGTGCTACATTCATGTTATGATTGTAGGTGGTTCTATAGCAGGCCCTCCAGTCCACTGGCAGTAGCACCTCCTCCACTTTCCATCAGCTATATTGGTGAGCCACTTTCTCCTTGGGGCCCTGTGTGGCTCATGTCGCTGTTCTTCCCGGAGTCTTATTTTTGTTTGTGTATGGTATAGCCAGAGCCTTGTTACCGGTATTTTTGTATTATTCTTCAGTTATATTTAGAGGCTCCGTAGACAGGTCGTGGGTAGTGTCGGGTATTGGAAATTAAAATAGAAATGTTGATAATTTGCAATGATATGTATAACTTGTAATACCCTTAAAGTGGCGAAATGAAGTTGCTAATAAAAATGAAATGGAAATCGTTAATTATATGTTGATAGAATTTGATTAATGGAGTCTACCCCTTATTTAATTGCGAGTTGGGTTGGGTAGTATGTATGGAACCTGCCAGGCTTGCTCAGTCGAGTTTACTCGGTTGAGCGCCGGTCGCGCTCCTCGGATTTTGGGGCGTGACAAACTTGGTATCAGAGACTAAGGTTTTAAAGTAACCTAGGATGTCTCGGAGCCGTGTCTAGTAGAGTCCTTCTTATCGGTGTGTTGTCGATAAAATCTATAAGTTGGAGGCTATTCGGACATTTAGGAATTTCACCCTTCTTTGACACTCCAATCGTGCAATAAAGCTCAAGTTAGGGAGCTAATTTTCTCTCTAAGTCTTATTCTCAATATTGGTTACCTTGATGCCATAATCTGTGAATTTAAGGCATGTAAGGAGGGATTGATCCCACCATTGAGTCCGAGCAGATTGCCCAAGGGCTTGTTAGGAGAATGTATTGACATATGGATAGATTGGCAAAATATATCGCTAAGAAGGGAGCGTCCTTGTCCTTATTGATATCTCTGCACCATCAGACCAGGTGGCATATCAGCATGTAACCTACGTACGTTAGAGATGTGGAGTCGAGGGGTATCGATTAAGCTATTTCCCTACCAACCTAACGTTGTTAAGTGAGTCAAATTAGAATTTCTACTCATTGTATATGTACATCCATATTGAGGAGTTATCATAAACGTGGTCTTAACAAGGTGTTGAATAACAAAACATTCAGTGTATCGACTCTTTGAATGGGACGTATTATTTACAAAGTCTCCCAATCAACAGTTTTATTATTCACAACCTCCTATGGAATTGAGCTCTATAAGTATTTTTATGAATGGAGTTATAACACTATTGATACTTCCCACTCGATTTTCCTAAATTCTCACCAAGGGATTATTTCCGATGAATTTCATCCAGAATCTTTTTATTTAATTGGACAAAATCTACTCGCTTGAGCCTATACATGTAAAGTTTTCCTATGTGGTGTCAAGTTCCATGCAAAGTATCCCAATGTTGTGATCCTTCTCGAGTCACTGTTTTACTCAGCTGTGTATATGGATTAAATGGTTTGAATAGTGAATCTACTCTCTTGCGAATATCATCATGAAAGCTGCCCACTGCCTAATAACATTAAGGTACACCTTAACACCTATTACAAGAGTACATGTAAATCGAAATGGTCCCTGCGTGCATTAAGTCTCTCTGAAAATTTAGATCCTCACATCCACTTCATAGGAAGATCATGTGTTGCCATAACTTTCGCGTCCACTTGGGACATCCCGCAGTAAGTAGCTCAACTTGTCCTGGTATTGTGGTTGCTCGTGGCATGGTCGTATATTGCAGTTGGGAGCTAATATAGCAGAAGTGTGTCCAACATATAATAAATGGTTATCTCCCCGTTACACCTCCATAACGTGTGTTGATTGTGTTCTTTAATTAGTGAATTCATTGTGCTAGTTTTCCCACACTTGTTCGATAACCATGATAGAAAATATCCTTCTATGAGTAATAGTAACACTTTCTGTCTTGTAAGAACCGTTGCTAGGCTCTCTATCAAGACGAAGCACAGCTTTGGGGGTTATTATAGCACAATGCCAGTTTCTCATGTTTTTCTGTGTTTCATTAGCATCCGTGTAGTTCCCAAGTTGAAATCTATGAAGAACTCATTAAGGGCATCAGCAAACCCTCCGTGATCATTCTATATTATCTCACTGGGTTCCCATATCACTTCAAGTTCATCAGGGGTTGATAGCATGTCGCAATTGCTAAGATCGAATGATCTCCTCTCGATAATGGATTATCTCAACATGTGCTAGTCCAACGATCTGCTTATCAGTCTAACTCTCGCCTATAACGTTTGGGTTGACTAGGGATAAATACACCTATTAACACATTCACATGTAAAAGCCCTTCTCTCGATCATGTCTTATAACATCTCTCAATATGGCTCGTAATAGCTGGTTGTATAAAGGTGTGTTGTAGAGCTTCATTATGAAGTAAAGTCGCTAAATATAATTGGATTTTTGAATTCTGGAGCTATACATCACGTGAATACATAGAGAGAGACCTTCTTTAAAAAATGTAGCTTCTTATAATCTCTTTATATTACCACCATTCCTAGTGGTTACAATGTAAAGGTTACTTCTATAAGGCTTTTTTTCTTTCTTTTCAGTTGTCTTGCATCGTATGTTGTGTACCCGTAATATTCGATATGATATTCTCTCAATGTGTCGACTAGCTATCCAACGATTTGATTTGATTTAATTAACCTTACTTTTATGTACTCTACAAGCGCCCTGGGAGTGGGTAAATTTCCCCTTTTCTACAAACTTCTAATATTTTCAACTCTATTTAGGCTTGTTGATTCCAAGTGGTGCCCTTAGTCGTGATGGCTTACCATCCATTTTTCATCTGATAACTCTCATTTTATGTTTCATGGCATCTAAGGAGAAAGTCTTATAGCATCAAGAGTGGAGACATATTCCTTTATTAAGAATCAATAACCTATGCTGGTACTCCTTGTAGATGCTATTCTAACGACCATTTACCTGCTTTGCTTGTCCCTGTGACTAGATGACCTAGGTTGCTTATTCCTGATAAATGCATTACGATGGCCCATTCTTTTAACCTTATCCTTGTGGACACTTCGAGGCTTTGTTCTATACCAACTCGTAATGGTTTTAAGTACCTTCTCATCACTGTTATTGATTTTCTAAGACTACGAGGGCTTGTCTCATGGGCTTCAAAAGTAATGATTTTCCTTAGAAGTTTGGGATTCAATTTCCATGATTTCAAACCAAAGTGTATACCTTTTTCCAAAGTCTTAAATGGGCCGGATTGGTTGGGTTACGTGACATTCTTCTTATTCGACTTCTAGAATAATTGGCTATGTCAGTTCCATATGAGGATAGTTTTGCTACCCATGGTATTATACCTCCCTGTGAGAATAGGAGTGTCATTTGTTTTTCTCCCTGGAGCATCATGTTAACCATTAGAACGCCTCTAACCAGTGCATGATTTCTTCCCAACATCTAGATGTCCGAGCTATGTGGTTTTACTTGAGAAAATGATGAGATTAGATGCCTTCAGATTTTGCACATATCATGAGCATATCGATTTGAAAGACAAGTTTGGTCGTATATTTAGTTCCCTCTTATATGATCAATTCTCAGGAAGGGGTTAAGCTGAAGTATGATAATCTCATAAGCGTTCAACTTCTCTTCATCCTCACGGTCTTGTGGCATAGATTTCGTGTGTCAAGTAATGTTAAGAGTGTAATTCAACAGCATGTATTTTGAAACACGTATCACGTTCAAGGTGCCATAGTATTCTTATTCTTGATAAACGGATTTTCCCTACACTCAAGAAAATGAGTGGTTCACGTGCTCGAGTATTCCTCCTTAGTGGTTCCTATTGCCAATGTACGAGTTACCCCTATGACTTATTTGTCTAATAATTTATGTCCTCATAATAATTAACAACGTCAGTATTGTTAGAAGTAACCTTCTGTGCCTCTTGGCATATAACCTCATAAAATGCTCCGCTCAGCACATTAATAGATTCCTGAATAGCTCCAGCCTGATCGTGAACTCTGTTGTTCCTCACTGTATTCGATCCATTGGGTATTGTAAATTGAGACGAGCCAAATATGGAGGTTCACAGTATGATCATATGTATATTGGATAGGTAATTTTATGATCAATTTATGATAACACATCTTAGGGTAATCATTGAAGGTCATCAAGGGTTTAGTGGGAATGTTCGCCTAGAGCCCTAGAGTTTGGAAGGTGAGCAGACTATTTTCAATATATTCCCCTAAATATGTATGTGAGTTGATAATAGAGGTAGCATAAGTTCATTCCATAGCAGGCCACACTAGGAGTATGACGTGTTCCCATGGTTGTTGCCATATATTCTGTGGATTCACATGTCTATGTCTAAGAAAGTAAGTGGAGATCAATTGTGTATCATTCTGGTGGAAATTATCAAAGGTGAAGAAAGTGATATTTAGCTTATGCGAGATATCTAATTGTTATCCTCGTTAACTAAGTTTAGGGGTCGGAATTGTTCATGTGAATGTATTATGGCGACGTCTGTTGATATAAGAGGCCATTGAGGGCTGAGAGTATTGTGGAGATAAAATATTTTCTCTTGATTGCATAGCAATTGGTTTTGATTTGAAAGGTACCTTCTCGGTGTTACGATTTAAAAATGTGCGGTCCATGCCCGGGTATCATCGTGACAAAGTAGTATTTGCAATGTCGAGGTCCTTTTCATCGATGTATAATTAATGTGGTGCTTTATCAAGTTGAGGAAACCACTTGGAAAGCGGAAGATGAAATGAAAGAAGAATATCCCCATCTATTTGAACAAGTCTAGTAGTGATCATGCGATTTTTTTTTATCTTTAAGCAAACTGATGTTGTTTTCCATTTGGTGCAAAGGCACCCCATATCTCCCCTAAATGCTTTACTATTGGAATTCTTCACGTTGTGCCGAAAATTGTATGTGTTGTGATTATTTGAGTCATATTCAAGCCCTTCTTGGTAAATGAAAAGTTTTGTAAGAAGTCATGTGATGAGTAATTGGCTTATGATAGTATAGGTTGGTAATGATTAATTTACGTGAGTATAGTGAATCAAATAGGTTAAAGTATATGGGATTTATTGTAGTAATCAAACTATGTGCAAGAACGTGTAAGTGATTGAATATGTGCAAGTGTTGAGGAAATGAATTGTATACCAGTTGTAGAGATGATAGGAATTGTATAATGGTTCTTGGAAATGTGTTTCGGGGGCCTTCTGACAGGTAGATATGTCCATAATACAAAGGAAACTGTGGCGCAATTTTTCTAAAAATACGGGAGTTAGTGAAAATTTTAATAGTCTGCATATCATGTTTTTTTAAAACCGACTAATCTTCAAAAAAAATCCTCATTCGAGGACGAATGATCTTAAGTGGGGGAGGATGTAAGGCCCCGTGAAATCCCTACTTTAAAACCCGGATCCCGTGGTACCAAGTTAGGAACATGTGTTAGAAATAGATGCTTCATTGGTATTGCAGTGCTCGCCTGGGTGAGTGACTGCTGATATTCAGATTTTGTAAAAGAGCGGAGACGAGATGCTGGAAATGTGCTTTGTCAGACTCAGCCGCGACATATTTTGACGCTTCTTGGGAACATCCCTTTTTCACTCTAGCCCCGACCGTCATCCTCTTATGATCAGGTGTCGATGGGTTCCGAGGGAGAAGACTCGAGCGCATCTTTGCAGCCTCAAGGCTTTGAGGCGATCTTCCAAAATGCTTTAACGATGGAAAATTGGACCCTCTGATTTTGTCGTATACAGATAGTCTCCACATTTTCTAGCTCGAAGCGATAGGAAATGAATTTGAGCTTTTTCCTCTTGAAATATTTTTGTAATCAGCATCGGTCGTGATATGCTGGGGTGTGATATGCACGTAGCCCCTAAAAATATCCGTATTGATTATGGAAACTATTTATCTTTTGGCCTTCTTTAATGTGTAGGCAGAGCTTTTATAAATACTCCTCTTTCCGCCATCTTATTTTTTTTTAATTCATCGCACTTACAAACCCAAAAAAAGCCTGCACCTTCCTTGTTCTTGCACTTTTATTCTCCTTTTGGAATCTTCTAATAATGGTGAAAACTTCCGCCTCTACCTTTCATGAGGTCGCGGTTTCATCATCTTCGCTTTTATCTCAAGGTGAAGTGGCCACACCTCCCAGCATTGAGGACTGTGTCCCCGGGCCCTTTGTGATGGCTTCTAATTTCAAGGTTGAAAGACCTTCCTTAAAGCCAAAGTGTTGTGAACCCATGACTCGATATATCAACTCCATAACAGACGTTGGGAGGGTGAAAATTGGCTGCTATTGGGGAGATACCGTGATTGTGCAGGTTCCTGCATGTGAAGAAGATATTACAGCATACAAGGTCATCCTTCTGAGTGTGTACACCTATGCTTTTACGATAGGGTCGATGGCGCCATCCTCGCCCCTGATCGACCCCGTGATTCTAGATTTCTGTCTGCGGTATCAAGTAAACTTTGGCCAGGTTCACCATTCATTCAGGCGCGTGGTTTAGATGATCAGTAATTAGATAAACATGGCCGGGGAAATTCCCTTTACCCTCAACCACCTGATAAGGATGTATAGCCCTCGTCTTCTCCGTGGGGGTTTAATCAAGCTACATTGTCAAGCCCCAAGGTCTCTCTTCGCCTGCACCGACGAACCTGGGAGTGGAGAATGGTTAAGCCGATTTGTCCGAGTGAGAACTTCCGACCTGATTCTGGTGGAAAAGATGTTGTTTCTTGATAGGTGGAATGCGATACATAATTAGATGCACTTTCTAGATTTCCTTTCTTTTTGAAAATGTCTTTCCAAGCATGTAAGATTTCTTCTCGTACTATTTCAGCTGTAGCGACCTATTCTGGAGTGGTTCCGGATCTCCGATATTGGGTCGGTCACTTGTATTTGATATGCCCATATACGGAGCGAGTGTGGCGCGGTTTACCCCGAGCTCGGTGGGAGACCAAGGATCATGGTAAGCTCCGAAACCTATTGTAGCCATATTTTTTTATCCAAATTGCTATTTTTTTGTCCCCCATTTGTTGTATTTTGCCTCTACATTTGTATAGATCTCGGGGAGGCCCCATTGGTGAAGAATCTGTAAGGCCCCGTGAAATCCCTACTCAAAAACTCGGATCCCGTTGTGCCAAGTTAGGAACATGTGTTAGAAATTAATAAATATGCTTTGGGGTAAGCTTGCTCGCCGCGGCGCGGACCTTTTAGGATTGAATAATGCATTAAAAAGTCAAGAATACGTTTCCAGAAAAATGCAAGAAATGCCGTCCAGAATGCGGTCGCATAATCGAAATGCGGACCACATATCTGCCGCAGAGTGAGGCCAAATGTTGGTTAAAATTGAAGTGAGTTATGCGGTCGCATAATAGAAATGCGGACCGCATAATCGTCGCTTGTTTTCCTTTGAAATTTTGCGAGGGTCAGGTCTGCGGTGCACTTTGCGACCGCAGAACATGAATGCGGACTGCGTTCTTACCGCAGACTAAGTCAGAGCCTATCTTCTGAGATTTTTAGAGAGGGAAAGAGGGTCTTAGAGGTGGAAAGTGTCCCCCATCAAATTCTCCTTAGAATCTTGCTGTATCCTTGAAACTAATCAATAGAAGGCTCCTGAATCTTCATCCCAAGACGTAAGGCTCCATCACCTCAGGTCATATTTGTATACTTTGCCATATGGGGTCATTAGGGAAGTAATTCATGAGTATGAGAATGAATCTCTTGCATGCATACCACCATAAAGTATTGAAAAGTAGTAAAATTAAAAAGGAGGCAATTGAGGGTACAAAATGATAGAAATTCATCACAAAAAGGGGCCTAAGGTCATAATGCACCTTTAGTGTTTGACGATTTGCTCTAACCAAGCTAGAACTTCAGTTTCGTCCCTAATTCTCAATTTAATTTGAAATTCTTGCTCAATAAATCGAAGCGCTAAGAGTTCTGAAAATTTGTAAAAGAGTAAGGAAAAGCTTTATTGAGGATCGTGCGACGCGGACCTTTTTGGATTGAATGATGCATTAAAAAGTCAAGAATAAGTTTCCAGAATAAACGCGAGAAATGCGATCCAGAATGCGGTCGCATAATTGAAATGCAGACCGCATACCTGCCGCAGCGTGAGGCAGAATGTTGGATAAAATTGAAGTCAGAAATGCGGTCGAAATGCGGTTGCATAATCGAAATGCGGACCGCATACCTACAGCAGAGTGAGGCAGAATGTTGAATAAAATTGAAGTCAGAAATGCGATCGAAATGCGGTCGTATAATCAAAAATGCAGACCGCATAAGTCGTCGCATATTTTCCTTTGAATTTGCGAAGGTCAGTTCTGCGGTGCACTTCTGCAGAACATGAATGCGGGCCGCATTATTACCGCAGACTGAGTCAGAATGTTTAGTTTTTGGGGAGCATTCTGCGGTCCATTATGCGGACCGCATGTTTACTCTGCGATCGCAAATGTAACCGCATAGTTGACTCGGGGCTCCAATTTTCTAATTTTTAACCCGACTTCCCTATCGATATAATCGGTGTTCTAGCTCATTTTAACATTCATCTGAGCAATTCTAGAGAGTGGAAGAGGTTTCTTAGAGAGGGAAAGTCTGCCATCAAATTATTCCATAAGATTGGGCTAAATCATTGAAGAAAATCAAGGAAAGGCTCCTGAATCTTCATCTCAAGAGGTATGGCTCCATCACCTCAGCTCATATTTGTATACTTAGCCATATGGGGTCATTAAGGAAGTAATTCATAGGTATGAGAATGAATCTCTTGCATGCATGCCACCATAAAGTATTGGAAAGTAGTAAAATTAAAAAGGAGGCAATTAGGGGTATAACATGATAGAAATTCCTCACAAAAAGGGGCCTAAGATCACAATGCACCTTTAGTGTTTGATGATATGCTCGAGCCAAGCTAGAACTTCAGTTTTAATTCGAGCATATCATCAAACACTAAAGGAACAACCTTATTGAGGTATGTATGGCTAAAACCCCCTTTTATTAGTAATCGAGCTCCGTTGGTGCTTATGGACGTGTGGTAAGAGTTGAATTGGCTAGTGTATTGATTGTTATTGTGAAATTAATTGATTTACATACATCTATACATATTCGTAAAGGATGTGCCTCAATGTGAACAACGTGCCAATCTTGATAATTAGGGAATGATGAAAAGTATAATCATTTGTTGTGCCTCAATGAGAATAACGTGCCAATCTTTATAATTAGAGAATGATGGAAAGTATAATTATTTGTTGAAATACTTGGGCTATAAGCCGACATTGAAATAAAGAACTATTCATGGTAGCTACGCGCCCACTTACCTATTATTTCAACTTGAAATATCTTTGATATACGTGTCTATGATCACAACTTATAAACTAATATTGAAAAGGGAAAATGATATGATGATGGTGGCCATGAGTGCCCAGAAATTTGTTATGATATGTGATGAATAAGGATTCGGAGGAGTTGACTAATGAGAATGGAGAAATGCCTAGGCAAGGCGACCTAGCCGATCGGGTCGTGATCGGATACCATGCCGTACACATGGTGGAAATGTGCTGATATTGAATCCCGTATAAGGGAAACAAAATATTGATTGAAAGTAATGCCTCCAATGAGGTGACCTAGCCGGTCAGGTCGTGACCGGACTCCGCTCGAGATGGCGGTGGTGATGAGAACAGTGGTGAACATGTGATAAGATTTCCTTTGTCGGTGTTGTGGAAATTGTATGAAGAATTATATGAATTGTTTCTTTGATTTGCCCGTATTAATTGCTTGTATCTATTTGATAGTTCTTTCTAGTAAAATGGTGTTTAGTTATACATACCAGTACAATTCAAATGTACTGACGCCCCTTTTCCCAGGGGCGCTACATTCATGTTATGATTGTAGGTGGCCCTAGAGCGGACAGTGCAGACCGTGTGTAGCGGAGCGTTCATCTACTCAAAGTCTCGGTGTGCCCCTTATTCTTCCATGGGGCTGCATGGTGTATCTTTTGTTATTACAACTTTTCATTTTTGAGGTATAGCCGGGGCCTTGTTGCCAGCATGGTCATGTTTATCTGTTGCATCCTTAGAGGCTCCAAAGACACTAGTGTGGGTTATTTATGGGTTTTGGGGAGTCCCCTATATGTATATGTTGTAATCCTAAAACTTATGATCCCCTTAAGTCGTAACTCTAGTAGAATCCATGAAGCTAGCTTATGAACGACAAATCTTTATGATACGAAATGAACAGTAATGTGTTATACACCGTGTATTATCATTAAAATTAACCAAAGGCATGAGTTCCGCATTCATGATTGAGTCGGGGTAGAAAGTGTTCGGTAAGGCTTGCTCAGTCGGGTTCACTTGATTGAGCGCCGGTTGCGCCTCCCGAGGTTGGGGCGTGACAAACTTCATGCTGAAGGTGAGGGGAAGAGTAGCTTCTTGGCGTCTCCCAAGGAGAATCAAAACTTGGCCGATCCCTGGGCTGTAGATATGGAGACTTCTTAACTGGAGCTTGGTGCCTCCGTGGTTCAGTTTCGTTTTGGGGAGACCGTGGACGGAGTATCAAGCACTACTCTGGAGTTAGCGGCCGACCCATATTCTCCTTTAGTTAAAGTGATCTTGATAGGCAGTTCAGAGGAGCCTAGCCCCGAGGCCCCGAGTGAACGGGGGGTAGATCATACCGACGCCGTGGCTTTGATTGATTCTCCTCGGTGGGTGGTTCTTCCATCTCGAGGTGTGCGGGACGGCCCGCATGAAGGGCCCCCCGACATAGACGTACCAGTTGAATGCAGAGATGCATCTGAATAATTGCCAATAGCTTGCAAGGGAGATACCGACGCCGTGGCTTTGATTGATTCTCCTCGGTGGGAAAACTTTGTGAAAGGGTAACTTTCATTAACTCTATCTGCGGCTCTGGGCTGCTTCCGATCTTTGGTTTATTCTAACTTAACTTTTTTCTTGGCCTCAGGCCAAAGTGCTTTATAGCTAGTTTTTCACCCGATACCAGGACGAGGCGAACCGCCATGAGTGTGAGAAATCTTGTCATGCTGAACTGGTCTATTTGTCTTCTATTTAATATTTTTTGATTTTTAGTGCTTTAGCAGCTTGTATCGCTTTGTGCAATTTGAAAAGGAAAATGCTTTTCTGAAGGAGAAGCTTCGAGCTAGAGATACCGAGATTTTCGAGCTTAGATGGTAGGTAGGGGAGATAACTGTAGAGAGTGATGCCGTGCAGGGGAAGGTGACTTCAATCGATCGTCAGATCTGGGATGCAGAGGATGACAACGATAATTATATAGGCCTCAATTCCGGACTGGTGGCCGTACATTCTAGAATCAAAGCCGAAGCTAAGTCACATGTATCTATGAATGGGGATGAAGTTATTGTCGCAAGCTCTCACACAGAGTGGGAGTCTTGGGAGGCTAGTTCGAGATCAAATCGAGCTGAAACTCGCGTTCAGTTGGAACCCTGAAAGAGGACCTCCGGAGGTGTGATGGGCGACAGATAAGGTGAGGCCGAGAATGAATGTGAATCATTGGAAAAGGAAGACGTCGTTGGAAAAGGGTCGATGGAGGACTCGTAGTTATCAAGGTATAACCCTCGGTGGAGCCATCAAGGATGTAGGTCCGATGATGGATTAGGATCTTGTCCATTTCCTTCCTCGTGTATATTTCATATTTGCATATGTATGAAAGGAAGCTTTGTGGCTTTGCTTCTTCCATTACCATTTCTGTCTTAATTTTGGCCGGGTGATCCGGCTTCAAAGTTGGCAAGAATCCTTAGATTCGTGATACGGACCTAGGGCTCTTTAGGCAGGGCCATGGGCTCTTACACATTTAGTCATTACGACCTTTAGTGTAAGAAGACATTTGAGCACTTGTGCTTTTGCTCAACTTTTTTGGGTAAAGTCTCCGAGTTGGGTTTTGACTCGAGCTCACATATCTTTTAAATTTTTTGTTTGTACTAGGCAGGCGACAGTGGCTCTTACGCTTCTCCATTTGGCGTGTATGTGGCCCTGAGGCTCGTTAGGTTAGTTAAAATGGCTCTTACACTTTGCCCTTAGGAATATGTGTGGCCTTGAGGCTCGTTAGGCTGGTAACAATGGCTCTTACACTCTTTACTTAGGCATATGTGTGGCCTTGAGGCTCGTTAGGCTAGCGACATTGGCTCTTATTCTTTTCCCTTAGGCATATGTGTGGCCCTGAGGCTCGTTAGGCTGGCGACAATTGCTCTTAAACTTTTCTCTAAGCCATATATGTGCGGCCCTAAGGCTCACTAGGCTTTATTTTCCACTCGTTAAGGACTTTTGCAATGATTTTACCTGACCTATCATCGGGAAGAACCTCTATTTCCAGTCGTTAGTGACGATGTTCGAGCATCTCGTAAGGTTCAGCTCATAGCTGAGTAGCTCAAAGCCTTATAATTTGGAGTAGACAAGGTCGAAGCTTTTTTGCCTGTTGAGGGTAGCCTGTTTAACCTGTTCTTTTTGAAGTAGATTCATAGTAATGGCCTATGATTTTATAGCGACAGTTGGGCGTCCCCGAGTTGCGTAAGTTTTGTTGCTGCAGTCGTATGACCGTATTTATGTATGTTTAGCTGGAGCCATTTTTTGATCCCGAATATAGTAGTTTAGGCGTCTATATCGAGGGTATGCCTTTTTAGGGGTTTACCAATTCGATATATATCCTGAACTTTGAGATTGATTTTATGCTTGTAATAATGTCTTCGAAAACTTTTTATGCCTTTTAAGGACTTACAGTTTTTGCTGATACTTGATGCAAGTATGATTCATGCCTTGCTTAAAGGTCTTACAGTTCCTGTTGTTGCTTTGTGCAAGTTTTACAAGACCGAGTCTGTCTGCTTGGGGTTTTATGGCCTTAGGTTTATTGCTGAATGGTAATTGGTGTTAATCTCTAAGTCATCGAGTTCATTTTGGCTTGAGAGCAGTTACTCGTGAGCTCGGGATTGCCTCATTGAGGGCTTACCACTTTGGAGATTCCGACCCTGACGTCGTGCGTATGTGTAGTTATTTGATCCCAATCGCTGAGTATTCAGGGTTCTTTCTTTTTAGAGATAGCTAATGATTTTCGTGCTGCCTCATTGGGGGCTTATTAGTCCGGAGTTTCGACCCTGAGGTCACGCGGGTGGCGAATTATCGACGCCAGTCTCCGAGTATTCGGGACGTTTTCTGATGGAGAAATTGTTCTGGTAAAAATGCTGGGTTTTCCTTGGAGCATGAATCATGATGGCAAAAAGCATTCTTTGATTGTTTTACACTAGTACATATGCCTCCGCCACCTGGGGTTCGGTTGTGCAGACATTGTTTATTCGATCGTTTGGCCTGGTACATCATTTTTACATTAGGGTCTGTTTGCCATTTCTTGGCTCTTCCGAGTGGATAATCTTTTGAAAGGATGTCATTCGACATTCGTGATTGGCAGCAGAAGAAGCTTTGAAGACTTGGTTGATTCCTCTTAGGTAGAATATAGGTGTTTCGGAGTGCAATACTTACCCGGGGGGTATTTGAGGAATTTTTAATCGGGCGTCCTAGAAATAATATCGCTTTAGCATTGATATATTCCAGTTTCTCGAAAGTTTTTCTCCCATAATGGTGTCGAGCTTGTAAGATCCTTTGCCGACTATTCTGAGGATGCGATATGGCCCTTTCCAATTTTTTCCTACTTTTCCTTCATTAGGATTTCGTGTGTTTAGAGTAACTTTCTTTAAGACCAAGTCTCCGACTTAGAAATACTTGAGTTTTGTTCGACTGTTATAATAAGTTTCGATTATCTATTTTTGGGCGGCCATTCGGATCAACAAAGATTCTCGTTTTTCATCCAGTAGTTCAAGGGTCGTTGTCATGGCTTCGTTGTTCAAGCTTCCGGTAGCGTGTTGAAATCTGGCGGTCAGCTCCCCAACCTTAACTAGATTCAATGCTTCAGTGTCGTATACTAATGAGAAAGGTGTTTTGCCTGTTCTTGACTTTGAAGTCATTTGGTACGCCCACAGTACCTCGGGCAACATTTCTCTCCACTTCCCCTTGGAGTTCTACAACTTCTTTTTTAAGTTTTGGATGATGGTCTTTTTCGTGGATTCGGCCTGGCCATTCGCACATGGGTAGTAAGGCATTGACAGGATCCTCTTAATTTTATGGTCTTCGAGAAACTATGTTACCTTGATCCCAATGAACTGCCTCCCGTCATCGCATGTTATCTCGGAGGGGATTCCTAATCGGCACATAATGTGATCCCATAAGACGTTGATGACTTCCTTCTCTCTTATTTTTTTCGAACGCATGCGCTTCCACCCAGTTTGAGAAATATTCAGTCATAAATAAGATGAATTTAGCTTTACCTGGTGCCATTGGAAGGGCGCCGATGATGTCCATCCCGAATTTCATTTATGGCCACGGTGACAAGACCGAGTGTAGTTGCTCGTCGGGCTGGTGAATCATAGGAGCGAATCTTTGGCATTTGTCGTATTTTCGGATGAATTCTTTTCTGCCTTTTTCTATGTTTTCCCAATAGTAGCCTGCTCCAATTACCTTTTAGACTAAGGAGTAGGCGCTGCAATGGTTTCTGCAAGTGCCCTCATGAATTTCTCGGAGTACATAATCTGTTTCACCCGGCCCCAGACATACTGCTAGGGGGGCATCGAAAGTTCTCCTATACAACGTCTCGTTTTCGTCGAGCAAGAAATGGGATGCTTTGGTTTGTAAGGCCCTTGATTCTTTTAGATCTGAGGGCAGCTTCTAGTCTTTTAAATAATCAATATATTTAATCCTTTTGTCCTATGTTAGGCTGGTGGAATTAATCTCAGCATGACGTTCCTCGACCACCAATTTAGATAACTGAACAACAACCCCGGGGAGTAGGTCTTCTTCTTCAACGGAAGAACCCAGATTTGCGATGGTGATGACCTCGCTATTCTGCTCTCGATGTACATGGACTAAGTTCCATTCTTTGATGTGACGTAGTGCGACTTGGATTGTGTCCAGATACCTCTGCATTCTGTCTTCTCGAGCTTCGTAGCTGCAGTTTGCCTGGCTTACCACCAGGAGTGAATCGCATCTAGACTCGACGATTTCGTCCCCCAAGCTTTTAGCTAGCTCTAAACCTACAATCATAGCCTTGTACTCGGCTTCATTGTTCGTCAACTTTGCGGTTTTTATAGATTGTCTGATCACACCGACGACGGGTGGCCTCAGGACTATACCGAGCCCAGATCCCCTTATGTTTTTGGCGCCGTCTGTGAACAGGGTCCATATCCCTGAGGACGTACCTAATTTTAACAAAAGTTCCTTCTCTACCTCGGGTACGAGAGAGGGCAATAAATCGGCCATGAAGTCAGCCAGGATTTGTGACTTGATGCCCGTTCGAGGTTGATACTCAATATCATACCCCCCGAGCTCGATGGCCCAGTTGGCCAATCGGCCCGATGACTTGGGTTTATACAGTATACTCCGAAGGGGGTACGTTGATAAAATGCATATATGATGGCAATGAAAATTTGGCTTCAGCTTTCGCGAAGCGCTTATTAGTGTGAGAGCCAATTTTTCCAAATGGGGATACCTGGTTTCGGCATCCCCTAAGGTCCGTCTTACATAATAAACAGGGAATTGCGTACCTTGCTCTTCTCGAACTAGTACGCCGCTTACCGTTATTTCATACACGGACAGGTAAAGATAGACTGTTTCATCCTTCTTTGGCGTATGCAGCAAGGGTAGGCTAGCAAGAGATTGTTTAGTTCCTCTAAAGAGTGGTTGCATTCTGGAGTCCATTCGAAGTTGTTATTTCTTTTAAGTTAAGAGAAAAAATGGTAGGTTTTGTTTGATGATCTTGGTATAAACCTGCCTAGAGCTGCTATTCACCCTGTTAGCTGTTGCACGACCTTCACATTGTATACCACCTTGATTTTTTTGATGGCTTTGATTTTGTCGAGGTTAATCTCGATCCCCCGCTTCGATACCATGAAGCCCAGGAATTTTCCCGAACCTACCTCGAAGGCGCATTTCTTAGGGTTGAGCTTCATGTTGTAATTTTGAGGATGTCGAAAGTTTCCTGCAAATGAGTTAAATGGTCCTTTGCTTGCAGGGACTTAACTGGCATGTCATAAATATTTACTTCTGTTGATTTTCCTACTTAATGCTCGAACATTTTATTAACTAGGCATTGGTACGTTGCTCCTAAATTTTTTAGTCTGTATGGCATTATGTTATAACAATAGGTACCATACTTTGTGATGAACAAAGTTTTCTCCCTGTCCTCACGGTTCATCTGCATTTGATTATACCCCGAGTAGGCATCGAGAAAGGTGAGGGTCTTGGGTCCGACAGTAGCATCAATCAGACGATCGATGTTAGGCAGTGGGAAGGAATCTTTGGGACACGCCTTATTCAGGTCTTTAAAATCTATGCACATTCTTAGATTGTTTCCCTTTTTAGGTACTACTACTACATTGACTAGCCATTTAGGGTATTTTACCTATCTAATAGATCCTATTTTAAGAAGTTTTTTTACCTTTTTTCTGACGAAAGCATGTTTTACCTTAGACTGTGGTCTTCTCTTTTGCTTGATGGGTTTAAATTTGGGGTCGACGCTCAGTTTGTGGGATGTTATTTCTGGCGGAATCCCTGTCATATCTAAGTGGGACCAGGCGAAACAATCGATATTGTTAGTAAGAAAATGAATGAGCCCTCCTTTGAGTTTTGGGTTAGCCTCGTTCCCCGATACATCTTACGGTCTGGGAGGTGTTCAACTGAAATAGCCTGCTCAAATTCTTCGACCATTGACTTAGTTATGTCTGATTCTTCGGGTGCAACGAAAGTTTAAGGGGTGGAGTAGTCTTTTTATTTTCCTCGGGGGCTTGTATGTTCCTGGGCTCCTCAGAAATTAGGTCCACAGTCGTCCTACCACCTCCGATGTGATTATATTGGTCGTACTGCATGGGTCCACGAGCACACGTTTTATCTTAGTATTGTTTGAAAGAAAAGAGATCACCAACGCGTCATTGTGCGGTTCTGTCATAGCTTCGAGATCCTCTTCGCTGAATGCGAGGGTGTCTTTGGGCATGTGGTCTTGGGTCGGTCCCTCTCTACGGTGGATGTTCTCGTCCGCTTGAACATGGGCCCTTGGGGTGTCAGTTCCCCTAATAATCATACGGACGTCGTGTGCGGAATCCCTTCTTCTACTCAGGTCGAGTTTTGCAGTGGAGCACTAACATGTGGGACAATCGTGCCCCTTGATTTGTGGGTTTTGAGGTTGCTGTTCTCAACAATGTTCATTGAGCCAGACATTTGACCTGCAATAGAAGATCTTGGAAAAAATGAAATGTGAAAGATAACTTTCATTGTGTGACAGAACTAGTAAGAAAATAATCACTAGTATTGTTAGTCCCACGGTGGGCGCCAAACTGTTTATTGTGAAAATGGTAATAACAATTAAATTTGTTGATGGGGCTCTAAAAATACGTGATCTATTTTTATGGTAGTCATGGAGAAGTTGATGTCGTGAGTGTGTAGTTTGAGGGTGAAATGCAAGCTAAAATAAAGCAGTAATCGAACAGAGATAGCCGTTCAGGGCATCGGGGAAGGGCTAACAAACTAGGTGTGGATATGTTAAATAGGTATTAATCTGATATCATAGGCATATGAACTCCTGGCGGGATGATTATGGGTGAAAATAGTTGTTTTGGAATCAAGACGGAAAGTGAGGTGCATAAGATTCAATAAAATCTACAAAGTTTACAAAAATTTAATTTTGCAGAAGGTTTACTGAAAAATGTGTAAAGTATTTGGGAAAACACAAAACACGAAATTTTTAGGCCTTTTAAATTAATTTCCAACAATATATTATGGAGCCCGAACGGATCTCTACGTAAAAAGTTATGTGTGTTTTACAGAAGGGTATGCGATATGCGCGCCCCGAGCGTGGCCACGCTACTGAGGCAGTATTACTGCCATTTTTTGCATTTAGGCCTACCAAGTGCGTAGGGGCTCTCATTCGTGGTGATTTTAAAGCCCTACTTCGTCCCCCATAACCCCAAAACATAAAAACTTTCTCTAGATAGGGGAACTCTCAAAAACCTAACTTCTTAAGGGTCCCTCCACAATCCAAGGTATGTTCTTATGGTGATTCTAAATTAATTTCAATTTTGTAACCTCTTATTAACATGGGTAAACCCTCCACATCATTAGATATTCGATTGGAACATTATTGTTGCGAGAAGAAACCCTAGAACTCGAATTCAAGAGGATTAGACTTCAAAAAGGTAATGTCTTCACCCTCTAATTGATTATACTATTGGATTGATGATTATAGACTCTAGTTAATAAGATATGATTTAATAGGTTTGATAGAAAAGAATGAACGATTATAGGTTTGGGGTGCTGATTGTTGATTATTGGTTAAGGGTATTGTTTACCTTATGGGTGATAAATAATGATGTTGATTATAACAATTTGAGACTTTAAAATTTATCTAGAAGCAACAGAATGGGTTATTAGGTGTAGAGACACCACTAATAAGAACTATGAAGCTTTGTTTCACCAAGTGTTTGAGAAAATGCTTAGGTGACCAAAACATAAGAATTATTGGTAATATGTAATCCATTTGACTTGTATTGATATAGATTAAAGTTGAAAGGGTTGGCGAATGTTGTATTATGCTCAAGAGCCGGAAGTTAAGGTATATGAGGGTAACTCTCTATGTTTGGGAATTTTAATGATTCTCCCTACACTACATTTCTTTTACGACGTTACCAACTGCCTCGGAAATATAGTTAAGTCTACTTCCTTGAATACTTGTAGAAGTGCTATTCAATAGCTTCATAAATCATTCACCACTTTTATTCTGAGTGTTGTGATATCAGAGCGTATTCAATATAGACTTCGGTTTGATGCCCCGAGTCTTAATATAGAATACTCAGTATGACAAAAACAGTTGAATTTTCAGTGTTCATAATCAAGTCAAGAATACAAGTATCAGTCTAGTCCTATTCAGTATTCCAGTATTTTGTATCTAAGTGTGATCCAGTATTCCAGTATCATGTAACTCAGTATGATTCAGTATTTCACTATCATGTATTGCAGTTCGATTCTCAGTTCCTAAATGTTGAACACCTGTATTTGGGCCCGAGGCTGTAGTTTATATGCTTTATGCATACTTGGGCCTAAGGCCGTAGTTTACGCTTTATGCATGTTTGGGCCTGAGGCGATGTTTATGCTTTATGCATTTTTGGGCCTGAGGCCGTAGTTTATGCTTTATGGATACTTGGGCCTAAGGTCGTAGCTTGTGCACATATATATTGGGCCCGAGGTCGTAGCTTATTCAGATAAACAGGTTGTACATCATTCAGAAGAGGAAATATTCATATCCTTACTTCATTTGTTTAGTTCAGTACCAATTATCAATTCTCAGTTATCAGCTTAGTTTTAGTTTCAGCATTTATAATTCTTTTTTTCAGTGGCATTACATACCAGTGCAATTCAAATGTACCGACATCCCTTCTGTCTGGGGCCTACATCTCACGATGAAGGTAATGATTTACATGCTGATGATTAAAAGTGCTAGGATTCTTGTACCAGCTTTTTGGTGATCCCCAGTTCTTTCAGGGCATTATTATTACTTTGCGGTCATTGAGTATTTACAGGCAGCCAGTGTCTTCAGTACTTCATTAGAGGGTTCATAGACTAGAGTAACAGCTAGACAAAGTCGCCGGCTATTCATATTAAGCCATGTTGGCTACAAATATATTTCAGAATTGTATTAGTATTTTCGCATTTTGATTTATATCATCCAGACTTTCAGTATATCAGTATGTGTTATTTTATCTTCCGCATTCAGTATGTTATGATATCACATGTTGATTCAGCCAACCAGTTGATTCGCTCGATTACATATAGTTAGGCACCACTTGCCGTGTTACGTCTAGGCCCAGGTTCGCGGAGTGACACCGAGGTTAGGGCGTGACATATACATATTAATGATTCATGGAGTTATTCAGACTTATATGTCGAGTCTTTTACTCCATGTTTCTCTTATGTTTATTATTTACTGATTTTCATTCATTACATGCTCGGTATATTATTTGTAATAACATCCATTTTACTTGGGGACCCTGCGTTTCATGCCTGCATGTCCCGATAGACTGGTTGAGAGTCCTCCGAGTAGGCTATCATCTTAGCAGAAAGTGTTAATTTGCTCTATTTTGCTCCGGAGTTTCTTATTTTATATAATTGGGACTTGTATTGATTGGTATAGCGAGGCCCAGTCCCGACCTTCATGTCACTTATGTACTGTTAGAGGCTTGTAGAGATATGTCATGTATAAAGATACTTGTATCGCCTTGTCAGCCTATGTTTTGAGTTTGGAAATGATCATGTTGGCCTTATAGGCCCGTATATCACGTGTATAATTTTCAATACAAGGTTGGGTCATTTTATGTTGGGTGTTTCCTCATATTTTATTGTTGTTGCTTCATACGCCCCTTCTGGCCCACTTACCCATGATGATGTAATAAGAAAGATACGTTACATTAGTACTCGGTTGAGTAAGGCACTGGGTGCCCGTCGTAGCCCATTGGTTTGGGTCGTGACAAAAGTGGTATCATAGTAGTTCTGTCCTAGGGAGTCTTCAAACCGTGTCTAGTAGAGTCTTGTTTATGAGTGTGCCGTGCACCACACTTAGAAGCAGGTCACTCTTTCTTCATAATCTAGATCATATGGTAGAGCTCATTTATAACAATTCAAACTCCTAACCTCTATTTATTCGTTATAAGATAATACCTACATCCAGAAAGACAGTTGGTAAGAGATTGCACATGGCTGTGGAAGAGTTTAGTTAAAGGAAATTCAATTTTTCGTGATGCATATGATAAGTAAATGTAAAGTCTTCGGCAGATCATGTGTGTATTAAGAAATGTTCTTGATAAGGAGCCTTAAGGTAAGAATATCTATCAACCCTTATGGTAAAAAGCAACGAGTGAATCAGAAGGTACAAGTTTCAAAAAGTAAAAGAATCAAGATAAAGAAAGGTACGAGATACCCAGTCAGTGAAGATGATCAGAGGACTTGATTTTTTCCTATCGAGACATTTTGGAAGCCTTCCCAGAGACCCCGAGGGTGGAATGCCATGATCGAGTTCTCGGCCTTAGGGCTCGTCGAGGTTCAGCTCGAAGAAAGCAAGGTCCGAAGCCGGGATAAAAGAGGAAGTCTCCTAGGCACATGGCTGCACGTGACATATTCGGCCTATCTGGAGCCTACTGTGAGGTATTGCATTAAGTCATCCCATCTTTGTACTCTTACAATTAATATACATGTACTATAGCGAGTCCCCTCGCTTATATAAGGGGGAGTCACCCCATCTTGTAAATGACTGATATTGCTCCACTTCTCCACTATGCAATAATATATATCTCTCTCTCTCTTTCTTCTAAGATATCTGTCTCCACTGACCCCAAGGTCGACTTAGCACTTTATTGTTTTCTTCACTTGTTCTTTATTATTTTGCTCAAGATTGGTAGTATTGAGCTTTATTTATCTGTGTCTTTACTTGTTATCCCCTTCCCGAATACCCCCAAAAAGCTTCAGGTAGGCTCGAGGCTCAGCTCCGAGGTATCTATCGGCCTGCTTTGCGCCCGGGAAATGTGGAAACGTCTATGTACTAGTTCAATAACTGCTTTGGATAACTCGACCTTTACCGTCTTCCTTCACGTTTTAGCACTAACAACCCTTTCAAACTAGCTCGAAAATAGATCACGTATTTTTAGAATCCTATTTATAAATCTAATTGTTGTTACCATTTCACAATAAACAAATGTACCTAAGATTTCAGAGTATTATCCATGTAGCATATATGCTAGAAATTATACAGCCGTAGAAGAGCCTAGGGCATAAACAAAGCACTAAATTGTTAGAAGATTGTATCCTGGGTATTCCATACTATCCATGAATGTTAAAGTAATAACTAATACCATCTGCCGCTGATCAGAAGATAGCTTAAACCTGCATAAAGGTTGATCATAGGAATGAGTAACCTAAAGAGATACATGAACTAAGTGAATCAGGAAATATATTATTGCACCTAGAAAATTATGGATATCGTGATTGACAACATTGCAGAGTCACTCTTAATATCAGAGGTACAAGAGAGACAATACAGTAGCAATATTTTATAATGGCTTCACGATAAAGCCAGTTAGAAGAATACCAACCTCAAAAGAAGCCAGTATAGAGCTTTCATCGAATCATGTAAAAAGGTGCACGTGTTATAATAGAAGTACAAACTATGGATGCGAATTATACCTATATGGAAGGGAGGTCCTGACGGATGTAGAAGATGTGATGTGACACTTTAAGGTCAGTAAGGTTAAGGTGAACAACATACGAAATACTCAAATGTGGAAGGTTGTGAATTGTTCATACTTCGGAAAGAAGGCTAGATGCATGGGGATTCAGTCTCAAGGAATGATAGTAGCGTGATTAGTGGTATATCTTACAGCCTATGGCTTCGAGGTATCGAGAGGTCTAGTTAAGAGAGTCAAATAAGAGTTAGAGAGGATGTGATCTCTCACTTAATGTTTCAAAAAAGGATAAGAAAATCAGTTGCAAGCTAATGTATGATAAAATGACACGATTTTAGAAAGACATGAGTACGAATAAGAAAAGGGAAATTGAGAAGGTGACAAAAATGGATGAGTCCTCGGGGATAAGCCCGTGAAAACAAGGAAGCTGATGGTTTCTCTAAATTATAGAAAGCTTAGTATATCCTGAATAAACTCAAATGAGTCTAAGACTAGTAGTATTTGGAAGAGATGGAATGTTGCCTCGGTAGTAGAATAAATGTGTAATTGTGATAGATAAAGGATGACGTTTGGACCTTTGATAGAGTAATGATTAGAAGATTATTCTATGAATTCTATGTGATTAAAATACCCACGTAAGGTGAATCACATTGGGATGCTATGAAATACGGTTATGGAAGAGAGTATCGCTCCTAGGTGGATCAGTCTTATAACTAAAGATGTCCCCAATGAGACATCAGCCATAATAGTAATGTATTACATAAGAAGTTTCAAGATTTCAAATGTAGAGTATAGAACAACATTCAGGTGAATCAATAACGGATGGATACAAGTTACAAAGTATGAGATGAGATTAGGCCATTAGTCTTAAGATAAACAATAATGAAGAAGCATTAATGGACTTAGATTTATACATATAGGATAAATAATGAGAGTAACCTGGAGTTTAGTAGCATATGTCAGTAACGATAGATCGAAGTAAGATTTATAGTATAATATGACCTACCTTGTTGCAGTAAAGTCATATGGATAGATAACGGATTTGTGAAATGAGGTATAGTAATATTCGCAAGTTCGACAAAGTACTGAGCGAAGAACTTCAGTATATCTATAGATTCTCAGATGGACATCTTATTGAGCTTTGTATATGCTTAAAAGTGAGGCATAGGGATTGGTTAAAAGTTGGAGGAAAAGGAGAAAAGAGTCGCACATGTGCACTTATAAAGACGGAGTCGTACATGCTGCATGATCAGAGGTACCAACGGTTACAAAATTGGAAGGATTCCAACCACAAGTTATGGTATCAGAGAGAGCCATAAAAGTGGGGGAATGCCTTGGCCTTTGGGATTCATTCACATAACTGTTACCTAGATGTAAAGGAGACTACTAAAGTATTCGAAAGACATATGTTCTGATAATGATAAGTGCTTTAGTCAACATTCGAGGACGAATGTTCCAAAGAGGGTAAAAGTGTTACACCCCATGCTTTCATACATGAATGTACGACATAAATAAATTGATGAAAGCTCTGAAAGGAGATGATACATCCCGTACTTTCGTACATTAAAGTTTCATCGTAAGTTAATCGACATAAGTCCGGGATTGAGATTATACACATTATACTATTTTAAAGAAGTGATGTGTATATTCGTGAAGGAGAAAGGGTAGGAAAGTCAAAGAAAATAAGTTTCATCGAAGTTTGACAATTAGGGATAAGATACGGTCCGAGCTAAAATACCCGGTACTTATGGACTAGTACCATACAAGGTACAACAAGACCATGATAGTAAGGCATATAAGGTATGTTAAAAATGAAGTAGTATTTTAAATAATTTGAGATAATTCTTAATTATGTGGATAATTGGTTAATCGAGGAAACTAACAAGTTAATTAAGTATTAGTTGGTGATTAATTAAGATGTTGGATAAGGCCCAAATGGCCATAAATGTGCCAGCAATATATGTTCCATTTGCTGTCTCTTAAGTCACTTTTCAAGGTGGCATTTGCAGGATTTTATATGGCCAATTCATCAAATTAGTGGGGCCCAAACCCACTATTACAAAGGAAATTCTTTAATACACAAAATAGATGCTTGCATCCCATCTCTAAGAAACAAGCTTCAGTAAGGATAATTATTTGCAATGGAAATGTAGTTACTTCAAAAACTTCGTACGAAGACTATCGAACACTATAGCAATGTGGGAATTGCGATCTAAGTTAGTACAATGCTATCTTTCTCAAGAATATCATATGGAATGTTCCGTATTTATGCCTCAGCGATACTTGTTTCACTGCGATTGACGTATGTTAGAGTAATTGTCAAGAGAATCGGCTCAGGTATGTTAAGGCTATGCCTTCTTTCCTTTTGGCATGATCTATACGACACAAATGAAACGACAAAATGCATAACTACCATAAATAACTCTATTTACAGAAGTATTATAAGTGCCTATGTTCTTGAATTCCATATGTCTTATTGTTCTATCATCTGTTCTTGGGTCTCAAAAAATAGGTAAGTTGATAAAGTTTACTTCATGATATTATCAGAGGCATAATTGTCTTATGAAGTTTCGAGAGATTTTCTCGACATACTTTCTCTTGCACTGCATTAACTTATACATTTACATTGACCCATGACCAGATGGCATTATATATATGTATATATGTATATTATATGTATATGGGATATGGGAAAAGGTTACGGCGTTATATACGTACCACTACCGGATAAGCTGGTATACGTTGATGATTTTGCCCATAGTGGCCAAGATGATATGATGGTATACTCTTAGAGGCTTGATGATGTTATGAACACATGTACGTATACACGATATGACATTTATATGCATATGCATTGCATTATACATATTAATGATTCACAAAATTATTCAGACTTATAATGCGAGTCTTTTACTCCATGTTTCTCTCATGTCTATTATTTACTAATTTTCATTCTTTACATACTCGGCACATTATTTGTACTGACGCCCTTTAGCCTGGGAAAGCAGTGTTTTATGCTTGCGGGTCCCGATATACAGGTTGCGAGTCCTCTAAGTAGACTATCAACTCAGCAGAAAGTATTGGTGCGCTCCATTTTGCTCCAGAGTTGCTTATTTTGTCAGTAAAATTAGTACATGTATTGATTGGTATAGTAGGGCCCAGTCCCGACCTTTATATTACTTATGTACTCTTAGAGGCTTGTACACATATATCATGTATACACGTACTTGTATGGCCTTGTCCTCCTATGGTTTGAGTTTACAAATGATCATGTTGGATGTACGTCACGTGTATATGTTTCGATATCAGGTAGGGTCATTTTATGTCGTATGTTTCTTCATATTTTATTTTTGTTGCCTCATATGGCTGTTTTGGCCCACTTACCCGTGATAATGTAATAAGAAAGATACATTACGTTGGCACTCGGTTAAGTAAGGCACCAGATTCGCATCGTGGCCCATTAGTTTGGGTCGTGACAGGGAAAGATTAAGTAACAAGAACTTGAGGCTTTAACTATCACTTTATAGATTCTACCTAGGGATAGAATTGAACTACTTGTAGCCATATTCGGGTGTGCTTAATCTCTTAATTGTTTTAGGGATGATTCTATTAATAAGTCTTTTTAGTCTTCGGAAGAAGGTAATATAGAATTATTACACATGGCTAATTAACATAAACTCGCTCATATTTGTAAAATCGTGAAATACATTGGATCATCACTTGAGTGTAATTCCCGTTGCATCCATTCTTGTAGCCATTGATTATTTTACATGCTTTCTAGGTATGTTTACATTTTTGCAATCAATTATAAGCATTTTCCCAAAACCATTCTAAGTGTTTGGCTTAGCATGACAAGTGATAATTCTCTTACAGTTAAATTGCCTACATATTATTCTCTATGGTATTCGACCCCAACTCATAGATGGGTATATTATATTGCATGCGACCGTGTCTATTTACTTTTTAGTAGTGAATTTGAATGTCATCACATTCCGCATTTGTTATTTTTCAACACTAGTAGAAGGAACATATAGAAGAACCATGTGCTTCTATAATCTGTGCACGCGAAAATTGGACACCACATAAATCACCTCCCTTCTTATGTGGTATTGAATTACAAAACATCAATTGGTATCATGGCGGGTTATCCTTGGAAAGGCTAAAACCTTAAAAGAGGATCGGGATGAGAGCACCACCTGGAAACTGGGAACGACAATCCACTGCTAGGCCTCCACTCTTTAATGGCCAGTACTACTCTTGGTGGAAGAATATAATGAGAGCTCACATTCAAGGAGAGGACTATGAGCTATGTGACATTGTCACTAATGGTCCACCAGCTACATTGAAGAAAACTGGTCAACAGTAGATTGCACTACTAAGGACTTGAAGAAGTGGGAGAAGAATGCTAAAGCCAGGAAATGGCTTGTTTGTGGACTTGGTCCAGGTGAGTACAACAGAAACCAAGGTTGTGCCACTACTAAGCAAATTTGGGACAGCCGACTGGTGGCTCGCGAAGGAACAACACAGGTTAAGAGATCTATAGGAACTCTATTGTACTCTCGGTATGAGAACTTTGCTATGAAGAATGGAGAGATCATTTAAGAGATGTACACAAGATTCACTATACTGACAAATGAGCTAAACTCTCATGGAAGGATTATTCCTGAAGAAGAAAGAGTCGAGAAGATACTTACGAGGATTTTGCCTATCACAATTGGAGAGCAAATCATTGCCATCCTGGAATCAAAGAATATTTCCACTCTCCCACTAGATGAATTGATTGGAAATCTTACTTCCTACAAACTTAGGATACAAACCATGAAGATGGATGTACCTAAGAAGGAAATGAGCTTGGCAGAACTAAAGATTCTGATCTGGGAGATGATTACCAAAGACTTCAAGGAGTAACTTAGGAGAGGAAAGGGGTTCTTCAAGAAGTGTAAGTACATCAAATCAAAAACTCACTGGTCACTGCATGGGGAGAAAGCTCAGATAAATAACAGATGATGATGAACGAACACTTATGGACATTGGAGAATCTGATGAAGAAATTGAGGTAAGTGTCTTTCATCTCAAAGAAAAGATTAATTTTTTATTTGAAGAAAGGTTATCTGAGTTGCTACAAGATCTAATTTATAAATCTGAAGATGTGAATCGTGAAAATGAACAACGATCAAAAGAACGTGTGGTTTTAAAGGCTAAGTGCAAAAATTGGGAACTAAGGGCTGGTGAAATTGAAAGTGAAAATGTTGTGTTGAAGAACCATGTTTAGGAACTTAACACAACTATCCTGGATTTTAGTTCTGAAAATCTAAAACTGAAATTTTGAATAGGTAAGAAGACAATTGATGTGTGAGATGCCGAAAATTTTTTTGAACTCAAAACCTAGTAACTTGCGGTGTCTGCTCCGAACATGTGTTAGGAATGTGTAGACTTCTTCGCGGCGAACTTGCTCACCACGGTTCGAACCCTTGGTAGTAAAATAATCTATTAAAAATCAAAAGAATCAAGGTTCCAGAGATTATCATTTATCCTGTCCAAATTCTTCAAAATTGATGTTGAAAATGCGGTCCATTATGCGAACGAATAATCAATATGCGGACCGCTTTCCTGCCGCATACTGGAATAGACCTTAAGAGTTTTGAGGGCATTTCTGCGATCTACTATGCGGGCCGCATTTCAGTTCTTCGATCGCAGAATGTGACCGTAGATCTTGCCGGGCTTCTATTTTTCCCAATTTTAAAACCCGACCCCTTTTTAATAAAACACCCCAACCCCCTCATTTTAACAATATTCTGATCAAATTAAGAGAGAGGAAGAGAGGGTCTTGAGAGAGAAACTCATCTTCTCCAAAATCTTGTTCTTTAAAGCTATTCGGGCCGAGGAAATTCAAGCTTATCTTCAAACCCCTTTCCCTATAGGTAAAATCCCTGACTTTTCACATTGAAATTCTTTTTTAAATTAAGGGGGGGGGAGTCTCATGCGTAGGTTTTTGAAAATTTGGGTCGAACTCATTCATGCATGTCTTTATATAACCTAAAACCTAGTGAGAGTAATGGGGTGGGAGTAAGGACTTGTGCAAAGAAAGGGTTAATAGCCTAAATATGTTCGGGTAGTGATTGTGAACCTTGAATTCTAAGCTATGTGTATTAATTTGTGCACTATATTGACGTTGCTAGATTTCGGTGAATTTGAAGTAAGAATTAAAAAGGAATTCGGCTCCAGGTATGTATGGCTAACTTTGAACTTGGTAAAATCACCTTGTTTGGGTATTCAAGTGCTTGGTATGTGATTTCCATGTGAATTGGTGTGAAATTCTGTGATTGGTATGGTTGAGTGATTGTGGTTTTGCTTTCACTATAGTGATGCAAGTAATTGAAAATAAATCAGGTTTGTGATTGTGAATGTGCTATGTGGTAAGAATTGTGACACAAGTGATGGAAGGAAATGGGAATTGATGTATTTCGGAATAACTGTGGTAGCAATACATGTAGCTTAACGTGGAAGATTATCGTTGTGACCTATCTATGCATATGAGTTGTGAAATATATGGAAATGGTATTGATGGCCTTGGAAGTTCATGTAAATTTTATTGTCACTCCTTGAGAATTATTGTTGTTATTTCTTGAGAATTGTTGATGTTATTCTTGTGACTTGGTTGTTGTGGTGTTGCTTGTGAATTGTGATTGCTCGGTGGGATCGGCGCGCTGCAACATGAAGTAATAACGTGTGGGTTGTGGTGATAAGGATGGCCGAGGTAATAAGGTTGGAAAGCGACCGAAATCGCCATTGAAATGAAATTTTGAACCAATTGTGAAACTATTGATGTGGAAATGTGGAAGGGAAATAGGAGAGATTGTAAATTGTTTGGTTTGATTGTTCTCTAGTTGTGGATTTGTTTGTTATTTCTATTACATTTACATACTTGTTTATAGAGGAGAAGTTGTATACCTGTTTGGCTTAATTGTTCTCTTCTTGTGGATTTGATTGTTGTTCTGTTACCACTTCTTAGTTGTTTATGGTTCGAGTTTACTTGGAGCAAAGTTTGTTAATACATACTAGTACAATTCAAATGTACTGACGTCCTTTTTGCCGGGGACGCTACATTCGTGTTATAATTGTAGGTGGATCTGTAGCAGGTACTCCAGCCCATCGTTCGTAGCTCTCCCTCCGCCTTCCATAAGCTTTTTGGTGAGCCACATTCCCCTCGGGGCCCAACGTGGTTTAGGCCGCTTGTTTACGTAGTTTTATTTTGTTGTTGTGTAAGGTATAGCCGAAGCCTTGTTACAGGCAATTACTGTATTATCCTGTTATGATTTTAGAGGTTTCGTAGACAGTGGATATGGGTAAAAGCTTATTTATATCCCCATTTCTTTTGTCGGGCAACGAATTAATAACTTTACTAACTACTATGTATGTATATTTTGCAAAAGGTGTTTTAAGTTAATTATATGGCTAGTTCTTGCAAATAATGAGTAAGGAAAACATGGGGTAACACGTGGGGTAAGAAAGGCACCAAGATCTGCTTGGCTGGGGCTTCCCGGTCGGGTGACGGTCATGTCCCTCGAATTTGGGGCGTGACATGATATCACAACACATAATACACTAGTCGTGATGGAACCTAACCCATCCCCCTAGGTAAGCCAACTAATAACTAACCAATTCCAATAGTACTAACAAGACAATTAAACAAACAGAATTATCTGAATCTTATAAATTCCCCAAGAACTGGTAGTACAAAGCATGAGCCTCTAAGAATAGAATTTGTAAAGCTGATATGAAGTAAACACATCTTCTGTTTGAAAAGCACATAGACAGATTTTATAATCTAAGGCTACCATGAACAAAAGGCAGCTACAACAGGGACGCATGTACATCTTCAGATATAGCTCCCATCCGATATAGAAACAACAACAACAAACATCTGCACGCAAGGTGCAGAAGTGTAGTATCAATACATCCGACCACGTGTACTAAATAAGTAACAAACCTAACCGTAGGTTGAAAGTAGTGACGAGCTGGACAAAGGTCGGATCCGAAAGAGTTGCCAACAACAATTCATAGCAACGTAAAGCGTGTAAATAAGAAAGTAACTGAGAGATAAAATGCTCACCTTTTTCATAGCCTTTCGAAAATAGTTCTGCTTTTCAAGAATATAAGTGAAAACCTAAAACCCTTTACATAAATCATCAAAAAATATACGATAGTTTGTAAACTGAAAATTTTCCAAAAATCCTTTCTAAAATAAATAAGATGTTCATTTTCTTTCCAGATAGCAAGTGCGAAATACCTCTGTATGCTAATATATCAATGCGTGTAAAAAGTCATGAATGACGCGATATTGTACAACATGAAGAAAAATGCATCTCCATGCATATATGTCATGTGTCCATGCCAATGCCATTTATCTCAAAGATTAATCATGTACTCACACTCTGAGAGTAATCAATCTCACTGTCTCAAACTTTCCACTCATTATTCTCAACCACTCGGTACTGTATATGGAACATACGACCCAGGAAGATCCATCCTGGAATATAAGCATCATTTACCATTAGTCACTCAGTACTGCAGAAGGCCAATCCATCCCCATGAAGAAGAGCCATCTCCAAGTATATAAATGCTTCGGACAAGATCCATGTGCAGGGAAGATCCATCCCTCAATATAATCAACCGTGCTCACTGGGGTGTGTACAGACTTGGAGGGGCTCCTACAGCCCTAGCGGTATCATAAGATCAGTATATCCACTGCGGCATGCATCCCAATCACATAATTGTCACTCATAATATGGCTCTTGGCCTCACTCAGTCATTAATAACTTCAGTCTCGCTCACGAGCTCACAATATCATGAAACTTGCATGGCAACAATGATATGATGTATCAATAATAACAATTGAGACTAAGATATGATATGAATGCATGAATATGACTAAGTATGAAATATCAATGAAATAAGTGAAATAATTGCAAAAACGACCACTATATATCCCAATCGTATCGACATAAAGCCTAAACATGATATCTAGCATGATTGTATCTCACTTACTTTATCATATGGTGAAAACACAGATATCAACAAAATAGGACCACTATATAGTGTCATGAAAACAACAAAGTCACAATTCACAGGGTGCACGCCCACACGCCTGTCACTTAGAATGCAGGTCACCTCAATACCAATCACACAACACGTAAATTGGGGTTTTATACCCTCAAAACTAAAATTAGCAGAGTTACTTACCTCAAACAATCCAATTCTGATACCGAGCAAGCCATGCTCCAACAATGCCATCACGCACGAAGTGACATCTCAATGGCTCAAAACTAGCCAAAAGCAACTCAAATACATTAAATAAAGCCCAAAGAAATAATTCCATATGATAAAGACCGAATCCTTAATCAAAACCCAAAACCGGCCAAAAATACAGTCGTGCTCATGCCTCGTAACCCAACAAAACTCACAAAATCCAACAACTCATCCAATTGAAAGTCAAACCATACTAGTTTCACTCATTTCCGACTTCACATAGATGTTCAAAACTCAAAAATTCATATTATGAAACTTTAGACCAAAATCCCCAATTTCTTCTTTAAAATCCATAAACCAAATTACAACTTTCAATTCATCAACCAATCAATAACTAATTTAGGTGGCCCCTTTAAAGTCCGTACAGTACGACAAAATTGAACAGTAGTCCAAAAGCGGCGATATGGCCACCACGCCAAAATACCCATCCTTCTATAATGCATAATGCTCAAATAGTTTCACATCCCAATTTGAACCCACCTGCCGCAAATATCTATAATACAGATGGGTTCTGTTTAGAAAATATTAGCCAGTACATTTCAAAAAATATCCACCCCAATTTTTGGCAAAATTGCACGATTCAAAGCAGCGGAGTAGGTTCTCCTAGTTAAATACCAGTTCAGCACCCCCCAACTGTACCAGTCGTCGTACCAGATGCGCCGAAACTCTGTGATATGACCTAGGTAGTAGGAAATGTAGTTCTGGTAGACCAAATTGATAGAAAATAATGTGAACTAATATGTACCGCTGTAGATATTGTCTCTAACAGCTCAAACCACAACATTAATAGCCGAGTCGTCCCAATTCAGTAAAAATCTGCCTCTATAGAGTCAACCAAGCAAGTTGCTCAACAAAATGCCACAGTCGTCTCTAAGGTCCAATTGGAGGGGCAATCTTTGTTCATGCTTCCAAAAGTCCTCCAAAAGCTAGTCGTCAAGTCAATTTACGGGAATCAATTCAAAATAATAATGATCATTTGTTGTCTTCTTCACTAGTTACACAATGGGTCAACATTAGTATTCCAGCTGCCCAAGCTGAGCAAATCCAAGAGGCTAGCTTTCTTGCTACCACAAAAAATGCTCTTGCCACTACTTCTAACCTCCACAAACAAACACAACTTCAAAATCCTCAACAATTGGCTGTGGGCAATAACATTGCTCCATCAGTTTTTGTTGTAGTAGTGCAGTCTAACCTAGGTAATCAAGACCCCCCAATTTCTCAGAACTCAAATAAACCAATCCACAACCCTCCACCCAAGGTGTCTTCAAATTTTGAGCGGCCACACATTCCAAAAGGAACCAAAAGAACAACACAAGACTGCAGGAAAAGGCTGTGCAACCTTCCCAGCCCAACCTAGCTATAGTGACCAATCCATAACCCAATACCACCCCCAATCACCACCAACAGTCACACACTCATATGTTAATAAGTTAAGAGCTAGCATGAAGCAGACATAGGCCCCATTGAATTCTCACCTCCCATTATCACTACCAAGCAAGGCAAACCAGCAGTTATCTTCAAAAAAGAGGATTATATGGTAAGATTTGTTGCAGATGCAGATATACAGTAGTGCGCAACTATGCAAAGACCATGCTCAAACTGGAAGTGATCAGAAAAAGCTTTATAGCTCAGACTGAACTCAAAAGTGGTATCAAAATAGCTAATTTCAATACAAAAATAGTGTACATTGACTTGGAAAACAAATATGACCATTACACAGTATGAACCAAGCAGTAAATATATATCCAAAGCCAAATGATGAAATTTGAAGCATGGAATCCGGTATTCAATCCTAATAAGGACTCCCCTAATGTTCCAGTATGGATTCTAATCCCTAAACATCCCTGGCACCTTTACTATATGGGGATACTAACTCCTTTGTTATCTCCTTTTGATAAGGCTCTCTTTTTATACTTGGGAACCTTTCCAGAAATAAGAGGTAGTGTGGCCGAAGTAAAAAATGCTAATTGGCCTCACTAAAGAAAGACCTAGTCATGTTTTGCTATGTTTTGATAAAGACCAAGATGTTAATAGAGATGGTCAGTGTCTTGAAGTGAAATAGGACAATGTTCTTGCATATTGTACCTACTGTAGACTCCAAGGACACTCTCAAAATGCATGCCAAATCAAACATAGAGATAAGGAAATGAAAAAAAAGGAAGAAGAAGCTGCTGAAGTTAGTGAATCCCAGATCAGCAACCAAAACAAGGCCAAACATAATACATATACTACCAAGAACCAAAAGAAGACACAAGGATAAAAACCAAAGGAAATTTCACAAGACCAAAACAAGCAAAATGCAACAGAGAAGCAAAAGCAAACAAATCAATAGAGTGCAGTTACCGAAATATCAAAAGATGAATGGAAAACCCAAAAGAAAAAGAACTTCAAAAGTAATAACCAAAGCAAGAAACAACAACAGGCATACATACCCAAACAACCTTCATAATAGAAGATCGAAAATGCATCAACCATCCATAAGAAGGAGTAAGATATGGCTTCTAGTTCTCAATTGGTGATTCCAGGTGTCCAGGAACAAGTCATCCTGGCTACTGATCAATCTATTAAACCTAATGTTAATATGTCTAAAAAGGATGTTCAAGGAGGAATGGAGTATTGTCAAGACAAACAAATAGATAAATAGGAAGAGGTACCATCGGGGGTTGGCATTCCTCATGTTTTGCATGAGTGTGCTTTTGCACAATTGACTGACCATAGGATTGAACAATCAACCCCTGGAACCACAGTTTTAAATTTGGACAAACAAATGCCACAACAGTCAGAAAATATTGATAATAAGGAGGGCTCTGAGAACTTAAGCTCTAAACAAGATCATTCTGCTCGAATGGTAGCCTTTCTTAAAGGAAAAGCACATGCTGTAGCTGATTTCCACATTGAACCACAAAAATTAAAGAACAAACCCAATCAGAAAAGAAGAAAATCTATGAGAAAATAGAATGCAAGAATCAATATTAATAAACTTACTGAGCCTACTGATCTCAATCCTTTTTTGAGCCTTGTAACCCAAAAAAGGCTTGCTCCAAATGAATCATAGGAAGTCCTTACTTACTACATGTAGTAATTGCAAAACCTTCCCTTTCCCAATCTCTTTTGTCCAAGAAAAAAAAAACCTCGGGTGGACCAACCAACAATGATTGCCAGTCATCCATAACACATAAAATCACTCATGTTCCCCTCAAAAATATCAAAGAAAGCCAACATCTGCATTGAGCGGGAAAGGTCCTACAAGAATGGCCACTCAGCAGCTACCCTTCGCAAGAAGATGAATACAGGCCAATTCACTCAGAGGATGACATAATGGGGGATCAAGATGATGAAAAAGGATTTTATCATGAAGAAGAACTTCAATATGATCTTATGATTGTTGTAATAAATGGATATACAAAGGATCGCAATGCTGCACTTACAAGCATTCCTCCAACAAAGAGACCCTCACCAATGATCACCAAAAGCAAAGCTACTAGGACTAGTAGTTTCCCACCAACACACAAAACCTCCTCCTCATTCCAATGATTAGTACAATCACTTGGAATGCAAGAGGCATCAAAACCTCTGGAGCTATTGGAAGGCTCAGAATTATGAAACATATTCATAAAATATCCTTTATTGCAGTCTTAAAACCTTTCCTTCAAACCCCATCTTTCTGTATCAACCGTTTCAAAATCAAACTCTCCATGCACCAAGCAGCCTCCAATGTTAATAATAAAATATGGGTTTTTTGGAACAAAGATTTCACTGCCGCAGTGTCAGATAATGATGAACAACAACTCACCTTAGAGACGAGATATGTTGAAAATAACACCTGCTTTTTCCTCACAGTAATCTATGACAAATATACTCCAATTCTGAGAAGACCTCTCTCGGAGATGTTGAGAAACTAATCTGCCATCTATGACTCTCCATTGTGGGTAATTGGAGACTTCAATGTAATTGACTCTATTGAAGAGAGGATAGGGGCATTCCATACCAAATGAGCAAGAGTGTGTACTTTCTCTGCATGATGGAAGATTGTGGACTGGTTGACATGTGTTTCTATGGTCCTAAATACACCTGGTCCAATGGTAGAGAGCAAGGCTATATTGTTTGGAAAAGATTAGATTGAGGTCTTGTGAACGATCTATGGTTATTTGTATATCCCTCTACTTCTATCTCCCATTTAGCTTCAATAGGGTCAGTCCTCAAACCCCTTCTTACGGAAGTCAATGTTAGACAGGACACTGGCAAGAAGTACTTTAGACTTCTTAACTTCTGGGTTGCTAATGTTAACTTCAAACCATTTGTTAAAGACATCTAGACAAACAAGTGAATGTGAGTACTATGTGGGCATTTCATCATAAGCTTAAGGCACTTTACACTTTTCTAAGTAGATGGTCAAGACAAAAGTATGATGACATCTTTCAAAAAACAAAAGAATTTGAAGAAGAAAACTGCATGATCTCAAATCTCAATACACCAGATACATAAAGTTATAGCAGAAATTCCTTAAAGAAGAAAGACAACTTCAGTGGTTCAATGAAGGTGAAGCCAACTCTAAATACTTTTACAATCTTATTAGAGGTATAAGAAGGAAACTCTATATCCACAAAACCAAAAAGAGAATGGACAGTGGATACAAGGTGATGAGGATACTGGTAAAGCAGCATGTGAATTCTACCAATACCTTTTCACGAATCCTGGCGGAGCCATCAGTCAAGATCTACTGTTATATATCCCCTCCATGGTCACTCATGAAGATAATGTAATTCTGTCGGCTGACCCAACCTTACAGGATCTCAAAGAAATTGTTTTCCCCATGAACCCCACCGGGTCGATAGCCGATCATTCCATCGTAAAGATGTTTGAGGAACTGACTAGAAGGATCGAATCGGGAGAGAAAATGATAGAAGACAATGATAAGAAGGTCGATACTTAGAACTCTAGGGTCGACAAAATTCCAAGAGTGCCCTCGATCTTGAAAGGTGTGGACACAAAGAAGTTTGTACAAAAGTCATTCCGACGGTAAGAGGCCCCAAAACCCATTCTGAAGAAGTTCAGAATGCCCGAGCTTCCAAAATACAACAATACCTCAAACCCCAACAAACACATTACCACGTACACCTGTGCAGTAAAGGGCAACGACATGAATGATGACGAGATTGAGTTTGTCCTGCTAAAAAAATTTGGAGAAACAATTTCTAATGGGGCGATGATGTGGTATCCTAACTTGGCCTCAAACTCTATAGACTCATTTGCAATGTTGGCAGATTCCTTTATAAAGGTTCATGTCGGGGCCATCAAGGTGGCCACCAGAAAATCCAACGTCGTCAAAATCATGAAAAGGGAGAACGAGATGGTGCAAGAATTTGTATCTCGCTTTCAAATGGAAACAATGGAACTACCACTGGTCTACGACAACTAGGCGGTACAAGCCTTCACTCAAGGTTTGAATGAATGAATCTCGGTAGCGTCGAAGCACCTTAACGAGAATCTATCGAATACCTCGTCGTGACTTGGTCGGAGGTTCACAACCGATACCACACAAAAATTAGGGTCAAGGATGACCATCTGGGAGCCCCATCAGGCTCGGTGTACCCAAGTAGACTCATGGTGAAGGAGCCAAAGCCAAACAAAGAAAGATATCAGCCATACATCGAAGATCGAAGGAATGCCCCGAGGAGTAACCTACCTCTAAATGACCGAAGGATAGACCGAGGACAGAATCCTCGGGTACTTACCAACAGAGCCAGATTCGACAAGAATGCAGGACCAGCAGAGGCACCGTGCTTGTTAGAACTACAACTTCTATGTCGATGTATCAGATATTGTCTTGCCATCAGCAAAATCAAAGATGCAAATGTCCAGGCCTATGCAATAAGATCGTTCACAAAGGAACCATAATTTAATGTGTGAATTTCATAACACACATGGCCACAGGACCGAGGATTGCCACCAGCTCCGAGAAGATGTAGCCAGACTACTCAACAAAGGTCATCTCCAGGAATTCCTAAGTGATAGGGCCAAAAACCAGTTTCACGAAAGAGAGGTGGTTAAGAAGAACGAAACGAATGAGCCGCAACATGTCATCCACATGATCTTGGGGGAATTGATACCCTACAAGGACCTGTAATGAGAAGGACAAAAATATCCATCACTAGAGAAAAGCGAATCCAGGGTACATACCCGAGGATGCTCACACGTTCAATGAAGAGGATACTGTGACCTTGTTTGAACCTAACAATGACGCCCTGGTAATCTCTTTCCTCGTAAATACATTTCAACTAAAACGTGTACTTATGGATCCAGGTCGCTTGGCCAACATTATCAGGTCGAGGGTAATAGAGCTACTCGAGCTGCTTGACCAAATCGTTCATGCCACTCGAGTCCTCAACGGATTCAACATGGCAAGTGAAACGACGAAATGAGAAATCACCCTCCTGGTCAATGTGGCCCGCACGACCCAGCATGTCAAATTCCGTGTCATCGAAGGAGACATGAGGTACAACGCCTTGTTCGGGTGACTATGGATACTCTGCATGATAGAAGTACCATCCACCCACCACCAAATGATGAAATTCTCGAAAAAGGATGGGATTTAAATTGTCTATGGGGAAGAGCATGCAGCGAGGGAAATGTTCATTGTGCACGATGTAACACCTACACCGATACCTACAGCCGCGAAAGAACCAAAGGATAATAAAACTACATCTTCCGCTAAGCCCGAATGAACAAATAAGAGGACCGTACCGCATCCTCATCTCAAGCAACCGAGGTATATCAGACCTTGTGACACCGTTGGCACATCCCATGCTAAGGTATCACCAACTCCCTTTTTTCATTTTATATTTCACACTAACTCTTATGCAGGAACTTGATCGAAGTAGTCAAGAAGCTAATCCTGCTCGAAGACCTTAAGTTTTCAAATCATCCGTTGCACTCTTTTCCTTCTCTTGAGTTTTTATACCAAAAAGGGTTTTTGTCGGCAAGGTTTTTAACTAGGAAACATCCATATGCTACCTAAGGAAAACTAAACAAGTATTCAAGTCTTATTTTGCAATCAACCTCGAACACTGAGTGTCATCCTCACAGATGACCATTCATCGAAAAAACCAAAGTTGTAATAGCCAAAGTTGTAAGCCCTCAATGATGAAACACCAAGGTTACATGTAAACGGCTACCAAGCCAGAATACCATCAATAACTTGGGGACTGTCTCCAAATCTCCATTTGTTAAAAAACTGAGTCCATAAGACCCCGAGGGGGCAGACTTAGTCTCGTAAGACCTATATCTGTAAGACCTTGAGCAAAGCATGAACCACACTTGTACCAAGTGGCAATATCTGAAAGATCTCAAGCAAGGTATGAACCACACATGTACCAAGTGGCAGCATCTGTAAGACCTCAAGAAAGGTATGAACCATACTTGTACCAAGTATCTAAAACTATAAGACCTTAATGTCATGAACAATTTGTAAGACCTTGCTAAAGGCATAAACACAATTTCAACGTTTAAGCTGTATATCAAACTTTTAAGACCCCTAAAAAGGCATACCCTCAACATAAATGCCTAAACTACTTCATTTGGGATCAAAAAAGGCTCCAGCCAAGCACAAATAAATATGGTCACAAGGCTGTACCAGCCAAACTAACGCGACTCGGGGCGCCCGACTGTTGTTACAAAATCATAGGCCTTCAAATTAATTTGAAAAGAGCCGGTTAAATAGGCTACCCTTGGCATAGGCAAAAGTGCTTCGACCATGTCATCTCCAAATCAAATGATTCGAGCTACTCAGCCTTTGAGCCGACCTCCTGAGGTGCCCGATCATCGCCATAAAATGGCTCATAATATAGGTTCTTCTTCAACCATCGAAGAGTCAGGAAAAAACTATTGCAAAAAGTCCTTAACAAAGGAAAGCAAAGCTCACATGAAAGGTTGCATCAACCAAAGGCGTAAGAGCCATTATCCCCAGCCCTTGCAAATTGGAAAACTTAAGAGTTGAATAAGCTCGAGTCGTAACCTGATTCGGAGACTAAACCCAAAATAGTTACCTGAAAATGCCCCAGGGTAAAAAGCATAAGAGCTCAAACACTAGGTTACACGTAAAAGGTCACATCGACCCAAGGAGTAAGAGCCATTGTCGCCACCCCATGTAAATCTAAAAACTTGAGGGTCGAATGCTCAAATGGCTACCCGATTCGGAGACTAAACCAAAAATATTTACCTCAAAATTCCGCAGTGCAAAAAGCATAAGATCTCAAACTCCAGCTTACACTTAAAGTTCACTTCGACCCGAGGCATAAGAGTCAGTATTGCCAGCCTAATGATCCCCAAGGCCATATCGCGAATCCAAGGATTCCTACAAAATCAAAGACCAGCTCACCTGGCCAAATTTGATATAGAAAGAGATACGAAATAAATAAAGCCGCAAGGGTTTCCTTATACACATATACGAAAAATGCAATCTCCATCTACAAAAATGCTTTGAAAATACTACATACAGAAGGTCAAAAATCTACGCTCCCCTTGGGTGTTATGGCAAGCCGGCCTGATCATCGCTTTATCCAACATCATACAAAAGCAAACGAGCATCGCACCCATCCGCCCTCGCTCGTGCTAACTCTTCTAAGAGAACAAATCCCCTAGCATAGATCTCCTCGATAGTCTTCCTTTGAGACTTGCAACGAGCATACTCTTTAATCCTCTCTTCATGGTAGAGGATCCTTCTAAACACAACTTGAGCATCAGTAGCATCTTATAAGTGGATTGCCATCTCCTGTTCAGCCTTAGTTTGGCTCATTACAGCTTTAGCTCGGGCATCAATGATCTAGGCCCTTACCTTCAAAGGCTCGAATTTGAGATTCGCAATCACATCCTCCTGAGTCAAATCATTGTCATAAGCTAAGCGAAGTTGGGCCTCGAGGTGGGTAACTTTATCCAAGGCATCCCTCTCCTCTAAAGACAGAACCTCTGCCAAAGCTCTTATCTCCTCGTGTTCACTCTTGGCACGACAGGCTTCATACCGAAGACACTCCAGGTCCTTTGTCCTTTTCTGCAACTTAAATAAACAAAGTGTTAACCTAATATGCCAGAAGGCAGCATACATACTCACAAAGGACGAAAAGCTACATGCTCTTTCAAAAAGCTCTCATATTTCAAGCTCCGGCTCGCCTCATACCGCATGTGTTCCAGCTCAGTTTCCTTCTCATGGCAAAAGAGCATAAGGGATCTCTCCTCGTCAAGAGTTTTCTACAGTTGGGATTCACAATGAAGCAGCCCGAACATATGCCAATTGAAGGCCTACAAAAGAAAACCCAATAAGAAAGGCAGGCGAAAAATGCAAAGGGCCTATGTCAAAACTCACCAAGAAGTAAAGCTGTTCGGCTTCCTCGAAGGCCAAACGTGCATTCGTTAACCTAGCTCCCTCAGCTCTAAAATAATTGACTCTTCACGAGACACGGTTGCTCGGAGTAGGCGACCCCGAGTTTTTAGTATCCCGTCAAGCACTATCGACAGAATGAGAAGACATTGGCAACAGAGAAACTACCTTTTACCAACCGAGAATTAGGGGCATAGCAGGCTCGGATGATGCTTCCACTCCGAAACCCGGTTCCAGTCTCGCCCTGCTTTGAGTGCCATCACCATGTAAAGGCATCTCCCACTTACTGTTGTCGTTCTTTAGCCTGGAGGCTAGCGACCCTTCCCCCTTATCAAAGGAGCGCGGGCTCACATTAAAGGCTCTCCGATTCCTACGACAACAAGATGAATGAGCAAAAAGGAAAATTTCCCCTCCAAATGAAAGAAGGGAAAGGAAAAAATAACATAACATGCACTATGATGCTTTGCTCCCCATCTGCAACGGGGCACAGCTAGCCACCTGCATAATCATAAGTTGAGTGAATCACCAACTTTCGAACCCAATCCGACAGATCAGGAACATCACTTAGCGCCCATGCAACCACTGTAGAAGAATAATATATATGGCACGATCACGATATCAGCCTTCGCCACAAACAAAACTTAGAAGTTATGAAATGTGCCACTTACTTGTATGATTCAATTCCTTAAGGAATGACTTAAGTTCCAAAGGGATAATGTCAGCTGTTTGGACTTGGACGAATCGACTCATCCATTCTTCATCTCCATCCTGTTCATCATCAATGACGAAGGGCATGGTCGACTAGCATCGCAAAGTTGATAGACCACGATGATGAAAGGGATGGTACAGCCGGATGAGATGATCGATCGTGAAGTCAAGCCCTACCTTCTTGATGAAAAATATCATTATCAACACTATCTGCCAAGATGACGGATGGATCTACGGCAAGGTAACACAGTACATCAAACAGAAATCTAGCACAATACTATCGAGGGGGCCCAATGTGAAGTGATATGTGTACACCTTAAAGAATTCATCAACACGATCCGTGATGCCCTCATCTGGGGAAAGTGTCTGCAACACTACTTTCTCCCCCCAACCACAATATTTTCTCACTAACCCAAGGTGTTCCTTTCTTATTAAAGAAGCAATCTTCATGGTACGCTCTCGCTGTTCCTAGGCACTGGAGGAGAAACTCTCCCCCCTCTACCGAACAAACCCTGATATGGCGGCCATGGAGGTGGCAAAATCGTAGAGTTAGAGTAGAAATTTATGCAAGTATGTTAGAATTGAAGAAACGTAAGGTTCAATAGAAAAAGGAAAAATAATCTCTTGAAATAATGGGATCTCCAAAGGGGCTCAGAAGACCCTATATATGGAAAAGGCTACGACGACCCGCCTGCCTAAAAGGCCAACAACATCATCAATCCTGAGGTGGTACCCGACCTCGAGGATCTCCGATAAGGAAGTTAGGCTCCAAGAAGTAAATGATATCATTGCCAGTCCTGAGGTGGACCTCGAGAACCCCCATCAAAAAGAGGTTAGGCTCCAGGAGGCTGACAATATCATCGCCAGTTCTGAGGTGGTACCCGACCTCAAGAACCCCCACCAAGAAGAAGTTAGGCTCCGGTAAGCTGATGACTTCATTACAAGTCCCGAGGTGGTACCCAACCTCGAGGACCTCCGTCTAAAAAGAGTTAAGCTCCAAAGAAACAAACATTTAAACTCCACCCATATGGGCTCGTTTACGGGATACCATCTATGTTCGGGTAAAAACCTCATTTGTAATATACCTACAATGCCTTGGGGCTATTTGTGCCAAAGTTCAAAGCAGGTTTCTGAGTGGCCCAATTTGAACGAACCCTGCACGAAGACTGCCCTTGAGATCTTATAGGCAGTCCCGATTCTCGGGCTCCCGAGCAAATTTCCCTCGAAGATTATTGCAAGGCCTAAAAATTGTTCTCGAAAGTCTGAAGGTTTGAGGTGTTATCTTTATTCAACCATAAGTAAGGGTTCCGACGACCTGAGTCTATCGGTCCAATCCAGGTTTGGTCCAAGGAAAGGCAAATAGTTCCGCGTAGGGCCATACAGAACAATCAAAGGCCATAGAAATACACTTCCACTTGGGCTCGATATCAACAACGACCACGAGGATCATGCATTCAAGGTTTTAGTAAGCAAAAATTAAAGGAAAAATAGAAAGCATCAAAGATAGAATTGAAGAAACACTTGTATTTATGAACATTAGATTACAATAGCCCACGAGAGGTCCTTACATATTATTACAAAATCCCACGAAGGTTCCTTACATATAAGCAAAGAAGCTAAAGAGTACATGGATAGTAAGATGCTGTGAGCCTAGCTTACTCTTAAATGTGTTTCCTCGACAGTAGCATATTCGAGCACCATCTCCTCGGGCACGCATCCTCAGCAGCAATATCTTTGACCATCACCTCCTCTAGCGTTTCATCTCTATCCTTTGAGATGGCATCTTCAAAAGGTGAGATAAAGAGGAGAAAGGTGATGGAGAAGATAAAAGCGGCGGAAAAGAAGCAGAAAAGAATCAAGAAGTGGCTGGGTAAAAACTTTGGCTAGGATAAACCTTGCCATCACTACTATAGCAAAGCCACTTCTTGAGATGACACACTCTTAAGGGGTGCAATAGTCAATAGATAGTACTACCTTGGTCCATGGAAAGAAAAAGGAGCTAGGCCGGACCAGAAAAATTGGGGAGGGTGAGCAGCGGTGTAGATTCCGAACCCCCCCTAAGCAGCGGTGTAAAGTCCAAATATCCCCCGAACCAAGGGAAATCGGCCCCTTACCTCATCATACCGAGATAACGATGATAACAACAACAACAACAATTAAATGGTGCAATCTCCATTGACTAAAGAAGGCCCAGCAAACGGGTTGCGGCACGGCCGATAAAAATGCTGCTTCAAAATCATGAGTCCTTGAGCCTCAAACATGGTGAACCAAAATGGTTGAGGATGGTAGGAAGAGAAGAAAGTATAGGTATGGAGAAACAATTGGATGAAAGGTTGACCCCAGGAAGATCCCATTTATAGGAAGGGCGAGAACGTAACTATTGCGCCCCCTTTTTCCCTTCCTCATGGAAGAAATCAGGTTTATGACATTTTGGTATGGGATAACTCTTTCCTTATGGGAAAGGGGTTTGCATTTTAACAGTCGCCACCTAACGATTTAAGGTGCGTTAAAGCAACTATAATTTTCATCTAGAACTATGTTTGATAAGCAGAGATAGGGTAAAGGCTTGAAATTTTCCTAGGGGGAATGTGTTAGGCACCCCTCAAGATCCACTATTGTGGTCCCGGCCAAACATTTTTTTGTGAATTTGTACAATTAGCAAATAGACAAGTATGGTTGAAATAGTAGGGGATTTATGTTTAAATACACAATTATTTGAAAAAAAATAGTTAATGAAAAACAAGATTTAGAAAAGAAGTACAATCTAAGCATGTTTGTGAATATAAAGGGGTGTCCTAGTTTGGTTAGCCTATAGGATCACATCAGTACAATGCCAGGTATTCACTCCTTAGAAAGGGGCTACACATGGCATTAGCGCACCGGTCATCATATCAATATCTACCCTTTCCCGCCCCATTATTGTACTATTTTTTATAAAATAAATAAGGGAGAAGTGGTTATTTAAAATATAGCCCAATTGTGTTTCAATTGCAGCCTGGATTGACCCCCAATTTTAAACCCAATTACCCAGCCCAAATCCTAATCATAACCGACCCCCGACCCAATTAATAACCCGCTCGGATCCCCTACCTACCCATTCAATTCAGGCTGTTGATCAAAATGATCAATGGCCACCAAATCCCCTTTCCATGATTAATCCCAAACGACCGCTCAACCTTATCATTTCTCACCCCCAACCGCCTCTGAATCCCTTTATCTCTCAATTCGCTCTAGTCTTCGCCCTCAACTACCACCCTAAAACCGCCCAAGTCAATGTCTTCCAAAGCAATTGAAGGCTTGTATCTACCTCATTTTGCTTCTATGTGCCTGACTATCACAATTTCAAGGTTGAATCCTAGAAAAGTCTGGTCCAGATCTTGGATTAATTTCAGTTCTATGACTGTCACCGGTCATCTTTGACTTTGCTCCGTCCACCCATGGCTATTCAAGCCTGATTCTTGACTTCTCCTGCTTAGATCGATGATTTTCCAAGCCTTTCTTACCATTTGGGGTTCTCCTGATACCGTAACCTTTGAGGATCTTCCGATTTATTTTTGATTTGTGTTTGCTCTAAAACTCCTAAACATTTTTCTCAAGGCTTCTTTAAAAACTTTACCATCAAAACCCTTTATTTTTTTCCGATTTAGGTTTTGTTAAGTTATTTTTTAAGCTTTCTCTGATTTTCAACATGTTCTGTTGTGTTTCCTTATGTCGTTCTTCTACTTGAGTTTGCATGTTAAGGTCCTTGACCTTTTTGAGATTTCTAAATCTATTTTGTTAGTACCAGTTTGATTTATTTGAGTTTAATCTCTAGACTCGATTGGTGTTAAAAAAACCTAAAACTTTGGGTTTATTCGAGTTCTGAGAAAATTTGCTGCGTGATTTACTTGTTCATCATCTCTGAGTTTGATTGTTTTCAAAACCCTAAATTATTTTGGGTTTATTAAAGCTTCTGAATCTGTTTCACCTGTTTTAAGTTGCTCGATTGGATTTGAAACCATTTTTTCTTTCAGCTTCTATTTCTCTATGTGATTTGGCTTCTTGCAATCATCGAAACTAGACTATACTTTTCAGAAAGGTCTTTTTACTTGACCCGTTTGCATGCTTATGATACCCTGTTTTCCCTATTACTAAGATGACCTATGTGACTACCATGTTTCACTGTCTACTGGACTTTTTAATTATTATTGCATGATGCTTCTCTTCCCTATAGTTTAACCTTGCATGCCTAATGTTTATGCACTCTTTTACACGGTAAATTCCCCTCTAAAATGACCCTCAACTGTGTATTGATTTCAAACCTCCTTTTGTAATTCTGATTGCACTCGTGTAATTGATTATTTCCTTATTTTGCTAGTTTCCCCGTTTCTTAGATTGATTTGAAAACATCCCTTTAGAATTTTGACTCCCTTGTCTTTAACTTTGTTTATTTGTTTATTCATGGGAACCCATGTTATTCTCGAATCCATGACTCCTTGATTTATTGTGTGCTGATTGTGTCTATATTCTGCAAATTTATTATGTTTCTTACCTTATTTGGTTAACCGAGTATTTCAAAAATTCTTCATTTGTTATTCCCTTAATTAAACCTCTATGTACTTACCCCTAATTGTCTATTCTGCACATGATGCTCTACTTGATTTCTTTCCTTAAATGTTTTCTCCCCATTACCGTTTAATTTTAACTCCTTAATTAAAGGAAGTCTTTGATACTGATTTGATTTTCAATTAGTACATAGTTCCATAATTACAGCTAAACTATGATTCTTGCCTTATTTTCTACCTGTTTTCAAACTATAAACGCCTTGCTCTTTAATTATCACACAGACGAACACTCTGAGTTCTAAAATAGCTTACACTCAAAACATTCTCCTGCTTTACTACTTCTATTGTGAACTATTTAGCTGGCTGAAAGCCAAAGCTAATTTCAAAATCCAGCTAGCTTGCCTTTACTGTATTTTTCTTCTTTGAACTGGTATGTTCTGATATAAATTTCAGCATCACAACAACATGTTTACTTAATACATTTGCCTCCTTGTCTGCCTACTGCTTGTGTGTAATTCAGTACTTCATTCTAAGCGTGCTGTAATTTCTTTCTTCCTATTCTTAATATGTGTATTAAGTATCCTAAAGCCCTACCCCAACGCGTTTGATATTGATGGTTTGTTTGAGTCGTGACAGTATTGAGCATTGATGTCCATGACTCAAACATGATCCCATGCATAATCTCTATGTTTCTCTGGTATTGTGTGTTCTGGTGAGCTTATGGGCATGCCAGCATCTTCTATTGTTGTGCATGCCCAAAGCTGACCCTGGCCTAGGTACATGGGCTTTTTACAATTTCCAAAACCCTGAACTCCTTTTGCATGAAATTGTCAACTTGTTTATTGTTGTTTCCCAACACCTCTTTCCCTCTCCTTTATTCCCTCAGAACTCTGTTTCTTCACTTGCGCTCTCTCTTAGACTTAAGATATGCCCCCCTCTTGTGATCCTTCCCTTGGGACCCATGAGCTCCCTCTAAACTTAGACACTTGAGGGCTGGCAAATCCACACTGCACTTGTCCCTATTCTGGTGATACAATTTGGGTGTGAGCACTGCTCGGAGTCCCATTGATGCTCTTAGGCAAATGTTACACACATAAATTGGAGAAAGTTTTGGATCAATGCTCTTTGAGTTGGTCTATCTCATAACTCAAAGAGTAAGACAAGAATCAGGTTTCCTTTGGTTGTATTTTTCTTTGTACTTTTTTGAAGTAATTTATTATTCTGGTTTGTAATAATTTGTAATAAACATTTGTGGCTTGCTAGTGAAAAAGGTGAGTAACTATGTATGGAAGGGTAGAAATCATGCCTATAGGTAGTTTTAACTTCTGCATATTCAAACTTCACCTAAAAATCATGCTTATAGGGTGTTTTAACTTCTGCATATTCAAACTTCACCTAGAAACCATGCCTGTGGGGTGTTTTAACTTCTACAAATTCAAACTTCACCTAGAAACCATGCATATAGAAATATTTTAGTTCTCTATAATTCAAACTGCATTTAGATACCATGTCTATAAGGTTTAAAACAAGTTTCTGCACTTAGACATCATGTCTATAAGGTTTCTGCAATTAGATACCATGTCTAAAATTAGTAATGCCTATAGGGATCCTCGAGGTATTGTGATTCATTTTCATTCACAGTCAATGATAGATATAAAATCAATAATAATAAATGCTATAACCTATATAACCTGTAACCAACTTATTTAATTTTTGTACATTCTGTATCTCTTTTAATAATCTAAGTCCCTCGCTTAACAAGTTTAACAAGTATGCATATTGGACTTCAAACAATTCATTTCGAGCCTTACTATCTCGTCATCTTCAAAAATCAATAGATATCATACTTATAAGACCCCGTCTAAATACTTAGGCACACCTTAGAGTGATAACTCTAAACTCAATCTGCTTCTATTAATCATTACAACCAGCAGGCAAGCCTGATTCGGACTTCTTATCTGTGTTATGTAATAAACAAATCTGCCTCAATATTTAAACTCCCTCATCTTTGGTATTTTTAATTAGACCTAAAATGTTTATGTAAGTCATGCTAATAATATGCTTTCTTTGTTTAAGGAGATATATATGTGCCTTTTTTTGTTTATATGCTTTCCCCCAAAATATGCCATATATGTTTTGTATGTCGCCTTAGATTTTTTACCTTTGAAACTTCAAATAAGCCTAATGTCCCTCCCTTTTTAGGATTAGTAGTCCTAAATGACTCTGGGACTGATAGGAGTGGGACAGGTAATAGCATGCAATAAGTAATCGAGACCAATCTGCGCTTTAAATACCTTAACGGGGTGGGAAGGGTAGATATGGATATGATGACCACGCGATAATTTCATGTGTATCCCCTCATTAAGGAGTGATTACCAGACATTGTGTGGGGTAATCCATATTTTCAATAACCTAGGACCCCACCCCCCTTCCTTTATTCTTCATTTCTTTCAGCATTTTAATTCCTTATTTAAAAAAATCAGCTCTTTTAATTAATCTTCCAAACTTTGTTTACTTTCAAACCATTATGTTTTGAAATCCCCTCTTATTTGAGCCTCATTTGCCTATATGCTAATTGCACCTCAATTCACAATAATTGTCTGGCCGGGAACCACACTAGTGGATTCTGTGGGGTGCCTAACACCTTCCCCTTTGAATAATTTCAAGCCCTTACCTTATCTCTAGTTATTCAAGTCAAACTATTTTGGTGTCCTAAGGCACCCTAATCATTAGCTTGAGACTCTTCAAATGCAAACCAAGTTTCCAAAAGGAATGAGTTGTCCCTCCAAATGTCATAAACCTGATTTCGCGAGAAAAATGGGGCACGATAGTATGGCGACTCTGCTGGGGAGAATTAGACTTTTACCATTTCATACAATCATTATGAATATATGCTCCTTTATTAGTTGTTTAATTCCTTTAAGCATTCAATTCCTCTTTCAGTTGCGCAACTGACTTGTCTTTGGTTTCTTTCCTTTTCTGCTTTCCTTTACTACTGCTTTAAATTATGAAACTGTTGTATTTACTACTTCCTTAACGTGCAAATACGTGATAACTTGTCTTTTATTATTGCATAATTATGCTCAACATCATATTCCACTCATGCCAAACAAATACAATAGCAATGCTTATAATGAGTGGTTGCGCTCTTTTGATATTATCACCCCCTAAATCTGAAAAAAGCAAATTTGTGGTAAAACCAGTCGATCAACGGTGTAGGCGACGTTTACGTGCCTTTCCCCTTGAGTTGTCAGCTTAATGGTACCAGTATAAAACCCCATAGAAACCTTGCTCGGTTTACCTATGCATGCATCATGGTTGAATCTAGCTGAGTCAGTTATGTTGTCTGCAAAATGACTCTTTAAGATAGCCTTGTCCAAAGTCCACTGGGTTTCCCTCAACCCAAACGGACACTACCACGTTTTGTGCATTTATTTCGAGAGCTAAATTCGTTTATGCCGATTGTTAATATTAAATAGTCGAGTCCGGTAGGGGTAAGGGCGTAACCTTATTTGTCTTGCAGAAATATAAGGCACGAAGTCCCCAGATTCGGCATGGTCACCAATATCCACCTAAAACTGCTAAGCTGGTGGAAAGATTTTCACTCCGGTGATCAGGCTCTTGTACAGAAATATTTGGGAAACCTACCTTCTCTCCTGGAAATCCAACCCAACAACAAGATCATAGAAGCTGCTACTTTGTTCTGGGATTGTGAGAGGTATGTATTCTTCTTTGGGGACATTAAAATGAAAACCTTACTAGAAGAAATAGGAGGATTGGCCGGTATATCATGGGAAACTCAAGGTTTGTTAATGTCTGAAAACTGTAAGAGCAGGGGCTTCCTCAAAATGATGGGTTTAAAGAAAAATCCAGAACTGACATGTTTGAAAGATTCCTAAATCCCTTTTGACTATTTGTACGAGTGATATGGTCACAGAAAATCCTATCGTACCTATCCTAACGAGATTGCCATCATATCATTGGGATTGGGGCATATTCACCGAAGGGTCTTCGCCTTTATGTTTTGTTTCCTAGGGATGATAGTTTTTCTAACAAAGAAAGAAAGTATACATGCCACGCTGGCTGTGGTAACTAAAACTCTAATGGAGGGAATTGGTTGGCAACCATTCATTATTGTGCCCAGGATCATTGCGGAGATGTACCAAGCCTTGGAAAGGTGTCAACAGGGAGCCAAACACTTCGAGTGCTGCAGTGTGATACTCTAGCTCTCGCTTGTGGAGCATCTCCAAAAGGGTGAATATCGACAAGAGATTCAGCGAAGGGACTGGGATTATCATATACGCTTCCATCATCCAAGGCGAATAAATTACATGCCCAACATGTTCGCTCAACCAGAAAATGCCAAAGGAGGGGTAGAGTTGTTTGACAATCTGACTGAGGACCAGTTACAATGGATGTTCAAGTGGTTTCCGACCGAGGATTTCATCGCCCGATCTAGAGATGAACCTTTCCCGATATTCATTCGCCTAAGAGCAACATACCCTTATGTCCTTCTCTGGTTTATGAGGCAAGCTGGCAGGAAGCAGGTTGTACCCAATATGGACAAGATGAGTCATTTCCGGGCTGACTTCCAGGATGATGATAGTCCTTAGAAGTGCCAAGGTAATCATATGTGGCACTACAAGATCATCATGGGGAGGGATACCATTAAGCCAGATAGATAACACGCTGGTTTTGCCCCCTATTATTCAGGCTAGCTGGAGGATAAGCATGAAGTCCTGGGTCAACCTGGGTTTATTTGAGGTCACATGATTATAGATGAAAAGGCCGAGGCACAGGTAAAATACAATCAATTGCGCAAAAGGATTCGGGAATGTGAAAGTGAGCACTGTGAAATACAAGAATCCAATAAAATGAGGCATTTAGCATTCCAAGTTGTCCAAATCAACTTGTTGCTAGGCCTACCTCAGGCACAAAGAGGTCCCCAAATTAGGACACACTTAACATTCCCGCACTATGTGTTTAAAAATTGCAGCATTTTTTTTATAATCCTCACTGACTTGTTACCTTTTTTGTTTTTACTTTTTGTTTATTTATTCCCCTACCCAAAGGTTAGTTCGTGCACTCTGGCAACATCATCTTATTCCACGAGATCCAGGGGCCCTCCACCCACTCCTCCTCTTAGTCCTATCAAAAACAAGAACAAAGGGAAAATGGAAGATTTGAACAACGCCAGAAAGAAGAACTCAACTGAATGGGTAGAGGTCACTCATGGTCATGTTACTCAGGTTTCCAAAGAAAATGCGTCTCAAGTCGAACAAAAGCTGCTTAAATTTTAAGAAGAACTTGATCAAGTCCGGAATCCGGCAAATCTGTCATCTTCCCTTACCACTCCAGATATCAATTTCCCAAATGCTCAAAACCCTGCACCTCCACAAAATATCCTAAAGCAGAACTTTCCTGCTCATCACACCCACTGCAACACCTGCCATACCTCAAATAACATCCCGCTACTCATCCCAGAACTCTAAAACTCCACAAATGACCACTGCCACAACCACCATAACACCCCCATCTACGTGAAGACTATACCACACTCCACCCAACCCATCTGAAACACACCTGAGCCTGATGATAAACACTTGCTTATCAGAAACCTAGCCGAAGAACTTACAAAATTAATTAGCCGAATTCAAGGCGTTGAAGGAAGTAAGGTAATTGAAAGGCTAAACTACGAAGATCTTTTCATACAACCTGATGTCGAACTGCCCGAGGGGTACAAACCTCCTAAGTTTGAGATGTTTGATGGTACAGGGGATCCAAGGGACCATTTGACAACGTACCGCGACAAGTTTGTTGGAGTAGGAAAAGATGAGAAAACTAGCATGAAGCTTTTCATGAGGAGCTTGAAGGGAGTTGCTTTATCTTGGTACAATAACCAGGGTCCAAAGCAGTGGTCGAATTGGGTAAGCATGGCGTCCAACTTTATGGACAGGTTCAGGTTCAACACGAAGAATGCACCGGATGTGTTCTATATTCAATATCTAAAGAAGAAGCCCACAGAAACATTTTGCGAGTATGATACTCGCTTGAGGTCTGAAGCTGCTAAGGTTATACCTACCGTAGAAGAAGAACAAATAAACATATTCTTCATCTGTGCTCAAGACCCACAGTATTACGAAAGGCTGATGATGATCGAGGGCCATAATTTTTCTGACATTATCAAGCTGGGAGAAAGGATCGAAAAGGGCATCAAAAGCGGTATGGTTACGAACTTCGAGGCCTTGCAAGCTACAAATATGGCCTTACAGTCAAGAGGTGTGTCTAAGAAAATGGACGTAGGAGCCGTAATGGTTGAACAAAGAACCAAATCTCCCATTAAATACCAAACCTACCCAGTGCCTCCACTCGCATATCAGCCTACTCCAAAGTACCAAGCACCGTCACCCTCTTACCAAACTCCACCACCCACTTACCAATCACCTCCCACATATTAGCCTACTTCACCCAAACATTCCCAACCCGCACATGTTTACCAATCCTACAATACTCAACCAACCCACTATCAATCCCCTCCTACATGCAAAAACTTCCCTAGAGCTCGACCAAACTTTGACCGAAGGCCTCTGAAACAATATACGACTATTGCTGCACCTATCAACCAGTGGTATGAAAGTCTCAAAGCTGCTGGTTATGTTACCCTTATTACTGCTGCAACTCTTGAGAACCCTTCTTAGTGGGTTTATCCAAAATAAATCCTGCGCATACCATTCCGGCATGAAAGGACACACCATCGATGAATGCCATTATTGTGGCTAAGAAGCCTGCTCCAAATGTCTGCAATAACCCTCTGCCTGACCACAAGGGTGGAGGCGTTCATATTATTGAAATAGAGGATGATTGGGATCCCAAGAGATCGATCGATTTTATGAGAGAAAGTGACGACCCAAAAAACCAATAGTCACCCTTAATTTGATCGTAGTCCAGATTCAGCCCTCTGGGGATGCCGAGGTAAATATGTCCGTGCCACTTGAGTTTCAAGAAACATCCTCTACAAAGACGTCAGCACCAATTGAGGTCGAATTCGTGTTTCCAGCAAAGGCAACTACACCATTCAAATTTGCAGTTTTACCGCCCAAGGTACATGCTCCGTTCAGAGTAAAGATAGCCACGGTGATTCCAGTGGTGATATCAGCCATGACACCATTCCATACAAAGCCTATACCATGGGACTATGCCGAGGCAAGAAAGAAAGGCAAGGTTATGTTCAAAGAGGATATTGCGGCATAGGGTATGACGAGAACTGGTAGAGTCAATACCCCATAACATCTGGCTGAGTCGAGCAAGCAGGCCTCTAGCCGGCCAACCATCACCTAGACCAGGCTAGACGATATTTGGAGAAAGATACAGGCTAAGGAATACTCTGTCATTGACCAGCTGAACAAAACACCGGTGCAAATTTCTATCCTTGCTTTGCTACAAAATTCCGATACACACAAGAATGCCCTGTTAAGGGTGCTTAGTGAAGCATATGTTCCAAGCAACATCACCGGTGGACAGATGTCTAACATGGTAGGATAGGTAATTGAAAGTCACAAGATCACTTGTCATGAAGATGAGATGCCACCGGAAGGGTTGAGTCACAACAAGGCATTGCACATCACCGTGCAATGCAAAGATGATTTTATCACCAGAGTCCTGATTAATAGGGGATCCAGCCTCAACATTTGTCCATTGGTAACACTCAAGACGTTGGGTAAGGGACTGCACAAGATAAAGGACAGGGCCATCAATGTGAAAGCTTTTGACAGTTCCCAAAGGTCCAGCATTGGGGAAATTAGTCTGTGTTTGCAAATAGGGCCTACTTGGTTCGATGTTGATTTTCAAGTGATAGATGTGTTGGCATCTTACAATTTTCTATTGGGACGATCATAGATTCATGTCGTTGGGGTTGTAGCGTCAACACTACATCATGTAGTGAAGTTTGAGTGGAATCACTACGAGGTGATCATTCACAGTGATGGTAGCAATCCTATATACAGTCGCCAGACCATTTCAGCAACCAGAGGCAGAAGAAAGATAGGTAGGTAGACCTATCATCACATCGAGCGAGTCAACGCCGTTGACAAGGATAAATTCTGGGACAACAAAATTGAGAGCATACCGAACTGGAGCGGGTACGAACCTGGAAAGGGGCTTGGCAAGAACCTCCAAGGAATTGCTATGCCTATAAAACTCAAGAAATATGGCACCACCTTCGGTCTGCGATACAAATACACTTGGGAAGAGTTCAATAATTGGCTGCCGCCATGACGTGGTCCTTACTATCTGCCGGAACAGCCAATACCATGATTGGAACAGACTTTCCAACCGGCAGATATTATCTATGGGTCAGAAGAAGATGATCCACTAGTAGCGGTAGAGAATTTGTTCCAATAAGACGATGATATGGATTGTTAAGTCATTCTTAAGTAGGAGGGGGAGGAAGGCCCTTCCATACAGGCTGTAAGCAAAGGAGCACGCCTCAATAACTGGACCATCAGAACCACCAGAGCCCGGCGAGCCTCAGGGTAGCAAGGCTGAACAAGCATCATGCACTATCTTTTATTTTTACTAGTTAATTTTTCCTTTCGCATTTTAAATTTCTACAATAAGATCTTCAATGTTCAAAATAGTTATGGAGTTTATCAAAGCATTTCGATTTTCCTTATAAATCAACAGTCTTATTATTTTCTCTCAGTACTTTACTTATACAGCATTACTATTACTCATCTGGATGAACCGATGACTGTGACATGCAATGAGACAATGCAACAAATGGACATATATTTAGAGGAAGATGACATACCAGAGGAGATTGTTAAGGATGTCGAAATTTTTTAAAACAGACCAAAATCGAACCTAGACGCGACTGAGTTTGTTAATCTGGGGGGATGAAGAGAATTTCATGGAAACACGAATCATCATTCATTTATCGCCATCAGAAAAGATGGAATACACATGATTTCTAAAGGAATATGAAGACATATTCGCCTGGTCGTATGAAGACATGACGGGCCTGAGCACGTCTATTGTGGCTCACAAACTGCCAACTGATCCAACATGTCCGCCGGTAAAGCAAATGCTCAGAAAGTTCAAATCGGATATGAGTTTGAAAATCAAGGAAGAAGTCACTAAGCAGGGAAAAGCTAAGGTTCTCAGGGTAGTAGAATACCCGACGTGGTTAGCCAACATTGTGCCAGTACCAAGCAGGACGGGAAGGTTAGAGTTTGTGTCGACTATCAGGATCTCAACCGGGCCAGTTCGAAAGATGACTTTCCTTTACCAAACATACACATCCTGATCGACTATTGCGTCAGGCATGAGTTGCAATCGTTCATGGATTGTTTCACTGGTTACCATCAGATTTGGATGGATGAAGAAGATGATGAGAAAACAACTACAAGATGTTTCATTACACCGTGGGGAATGTACTGCTACAAGATGATGCCATTTGTGTTAAAGAATGCAGGGGCAACCTACATGAGGTTTATGACTACCATTTTTCATAATATGAGGCACATGGAGATCGAGGTGTACGTAGATGACATCATCATCAAGTCCAAGTAGGCCACCGATCACATGGAAAATTTGAGAAAAAATTTCAATACATTGAGAAGATACAACATGAAACTGAATCCCACAAAATGTGCATTAGAGGTTCCTGCCGGAAAAATGCTTAAGTTTATTGTGATTCGCTGAGGAATAGAACTGGATCCATCAAAGGTCAAAGTTATTCAAGAATTTCCATCGCCAAAGAACAAGAAGGACGTGATGAGTTTCTTGGGGAGACTAACTACATCAGCCTGTTCAAAGCACAATCTACAATTATTTGTGAGTCAATCTTCAAGATGTTAAAGAAGGATGCTGCTACCAAATGGACTGATAATTTCCAAAGAGCTTTCGACAGAATCAAGGAATGCTTGTCAACACAACCAGTTTTGGTCCCGCCCAAGCCACGTAGACCTCTATTACTCTACCTTGCAGTATTGGATGGAGCTCTTAGCTGTGTTCTGGGATAGCATAACAAAAAAAGAGGAAAGAGCAGGCCATCTATTACCTCAGTAAGAAGTTCACCCCATACGAGGCCCAGTATTCTCTGTTAGAGCACACCTGCTGTGCTTTGACTTAGGTAGCTCAGCAGCTGAGGCATTACTTCTGTGACTTTACTACATACCTCATATCAAGGATGGATCCTCTAAAGTACATCTTTCAGAAGCCCATGCCCACTGGCAAGATAGCCAATTGGCAAATCCTTTTGAGTGAGTTCGACATTGTCTACGTGACTCAGAAAACAATTAAGGGACAATCACTAGCAGATCACCTCGCCGAAAACCCCGTGGATGGAGAACATGAACCCCTAAAGACGTATTTTCCTAATGAAGAGGTATCATTCATAGGAGAAGACATTGCAAAATCCTATGATGGCTAGAGAATGTTTTTTGACAGAGCAGCAAATTTTAAAAGAGTTGGCATATGAGCAGTCCTAGTATCAGAAACTGGTTAGCATTATTTGGTGTTTGCCAAACTCAGGTTCCCGTGCACCAATAATATGGCCGAGTATGAAGCCTACATCCTAGGGCTCAAGATGGCCATTGACATTAACGTTCAAAAGTTGCTAGTAATTGGAGACTTAGACTTACTCATACATTAGGTCTAGGAAGAATGGGAAACCAAGAACTCTAAGATACTCCCGTATCTGCATCACGTACAGGAGTTGAGGAAGTGGTTCACAAAGATAGAATTATGACATTCCCAAAATCCAGAATGAATTTGCTGATGCGTTGGCTACCCTGTCATCTATGATAAAACATCCATAAAAAAACTTCATTGATCCCATTCTAGTAAAAATCGATGATCAACCAGCTTATTATGCCCATGTCGTAGAAGAAGAAGACAAAAAACCTTGGTTTCAGGATATCAAGGAATATTTGACAAAGGGAGAATACCCAGAACTTGCAAATACTATTCAAAAATTCACACTTCGGATGTTGTCCAATAAGTTCTTCCACGACGGAGGAATCATATATAGGAGGACTCGTGATCTAGGACTACTAAGGTGTGTTGACGCAAAGGAAGCACCCAGGCTGCTAGAGGAGATTCATGCGGGGACTTGTGGTCCACTTATAAATTGTTTTCTTTTAGCAAAGAAGATACTCCGGGCTGGTTGGTTTTGGATGACTATGGAGACAGATTGCATCCAGCACGTCCGAAAATGCCATCACTGTCAGATTTATGCTGATATGATAAAGGTGCCGCCAAATGAGCTCAATGCAAGAAGCTCACCTTGGCCATTCGCCGCCTGGGAAATGGATGTTATTCGTCCAATGGAGCCCATTTCTTCAAACTCACACAGGTTTATCCTAGTAGCCATCGATTATTTTACCAAGTGGGTCAAAGCAGCATACTGTAGGGCAGTGACTAACAAGGTCGTGGCAGATTTCGTCCAAGACCGTATTGTTTATCGATTCGTTACACGAGAGTCGATCATCATTGATAACAGTTCTAACCTCAACAGCGATTTGATGAGAGCCATTTGTGAAACCTTCAAGATCAGACACAAGAATTCTACAGCTTACAGGCCTCAAATGAACGGAGCTATGGAAGCCGCCAACAAGAACATCAAGAAGATATTAAGAAAATTGATTGAGAAGCATAAACAATGGCAGAAAAAACTATCATTTGCTCTGTTGGGATATCACACCACAGTTTGCACTTCAACTAGGGCTAACCCCTATATGCTGGTTTATGGTATAGAAGCCGTCATTCCCACCAAAGCAGAAATTCCTTCCTTAAGAATCATACAGGAAGCTGAGCACGACGATGCAGAATGGGTGAAGAGTCGTTACGAGCAGCTGGCTCTTATAGATGGAAAAAGAAAGAATGCAGTTTTCCATGGTTAACTTTATCAGAACAGAATGTCCCGAGCCTTCAACAAAAGAGTCAAGCCGATACATTTCACGCCAGAGTAGCTAGTGTTAAAGAAAAATTTTCCGCATCAAGATAAAGCCAAAGGGAAGTTTTCCCCCAACTGGCTCGGTCCATATATTGTTCACCGGGTTCTAACAGGAGGAGCCCTTATACTTGCCAAAATGGACGGAGAAGTTTGGACGAAGCCAATTAATTCAGATGCAGTCAAGTGCTACTATGTGTAATCTTTGTGTTTTCCTATATGATATAAATTGAACTACGTCCGACCTGATTCCCATTTAAAAGAGGATACGTAGGCAGCCTATGGGTTTGGTCATAATTCAATAAAATTTTAATCTCCCCCCGCAATTCGAAACTAGGGCAGAATTTTAAGGAGGACCCTCAAAATTTCGAAGTAATTTCACCCAATCATCACAGGAAACCGTCAGAAGCATCAACCCATTAAACTGGGACAAAATTTAGAGAAGGACCCTCAAAATTCTATAGCAAGAGAGGTTGCAATCTCTTGAACCACGTCATAGTTTTCATTTCATCTAAAGAAAAACTATAATTAATTATGACTTTATGTTACGTTTTTACTAAACCATGCATCTTTATTGCTAAAATTACCTTGTTTAGCAAGGCTACCCCAATGATGCATACATTATCACCGGATCAAAGCCAAACAGGTCAAGTAGAGCTAGCGGGGACGCGAACTAACCTCCCCCTCTACAAACTCACAATTTTTCTTTGGATGTAGGCACTTGGATCGCAAAAGCATCTGACATACTACACACTCACAAGACAAACATTGTTCATGAATACAACTCTTGGAATTGTTGAACTTACCAACATTTTCTATCCAAGCACGCCGGTGATATTCCTTGTATCACATTATCCCCAACAGTCATAATATCGCAACTTGCTATCAGCTAAGAAAGCTTTATCACCATTTGCCCTTTTTATTTCTTGCATAAGCCTACCATTCTGCCTTCCGAGACTAAATATTTTCTCCATCTACATCTTACTGCAATGCATAAGGCTACCATTCTGCCTTTCGAGACTAAACACTATCTCCATCTGCATTTTACCCGCTTTGCATAAGGCTACGATTCTACCATCCGAGACTAAACACTATCTCCATCTGCATTTTCTACATTGAATAAGGCTACCATTCGGCCTTCCAAGACTAAACACTGTCTCCATCTGTATTTTTCACATTGCATGGCTGAAAGACTGTCGCCTTACCTACCTTTGCATGGCTGAAAGATCGCCACCATACTTACATTTGCATGGCTGAAAGTTCGCCGCCTTAGTTACATTTGCATGGCTGAAAGATCGCCGTCTTATCTTCACTTGCATGGCTCAAAGATCGCCACCTTATAATTATATTTTCACGACTAAAAGATCGCAACCTTACTTATATTTGCATGGCTAAAAGATCGCCGCCTTACTTACATTTGCATGGCTTAAAGATCGCCGCCTTATCTACATTTGCATGGCTGAAAGATCGCCACCTTCATTATGTTTGCATGGCTGAAAGTTCTCCACTTCTGCATTGCATGGCTAAAAGACCACCACCTTACTTACATTTGCATGGCTGAATGATTGCTGCCTTACTTACATTTGCATAGCTTAAAGATTGCCGCCTTATCTACATTTGCATGGCCCAAAGATCTCCACCTTACTTACATTTGCATGGCTGAAAGATTGCCACTTCTGCATTGCATGGCTAAAAGATCGCCACCTTACTTACGTTCGCATGGCTGAAAGATCGCCACTTCTTCATTGCATGGCTTAAAGATCGCCACCTTTACATTTGCATGGCTAAAAGATCGCCACGTCATTTACATTTGCATGGCTGAAAATCGCCATCTATTGCATCTCATGGGCTGAAAGATCGCCGAATACCACATTTTATTGGCTGAAAGATTGCCAAACTATCCGAAGTCGGCCTTGTTTAGAGGCACCATTTGCATATCCCGAGAACACCATGCCATGGCCTGAGAATCCCTGTTAATCTTTTACATATCCTTATTCAAAGGCATCATGCTTCAGAGGTATCATTCCCATAGCCCGAGAGCATCAATTCATGTCCTTCGAATCCTTTATTATACGTTTCATGGCCCAGGACATCATTGTCTAAGGACGTCATTCTAATCGTCCAAAGACAACATTCATGGTCCGACGGGAATGTCCATCATGTTTAAATTTACGCACAATATATGCATGTATTGATTATTTACAGGTAAGCCGACGAGCAATGGCCATCTCGGTAGGAGAAATCCCGCTCTAGTTCCCGCAGCCCTATTAGACTTTAAACATTCACCTCGTCTTGAATATTGCGTCCGTTCTTGAAAAGTCTCTATCGACATACTCCGCCGACGGATCCTAAACTACATATGGCGTGATTCCTATAAAACCATGGATATGTAGGTAGCTCAAAACCCAGAGTACGGCCAAACCTCTTCAAACCATTTTGCCAGTTCAAAATTGGCCATCATATCTTTACCCGACAACTCTTTTATCCTTCCCGGGTAAAGAGGGACAGCTATTGATATCTCATTTTTTCCTATATATTTTTAATACGCAAAATACTTTCAAAATAGTATATGTATGCATATATAGTTATGTCCAAATATTTTATTATTTTTTCTTAATTTTAAAGATTTTTAAAATCAATTTATTGTTGTATATTATCCTACAAACCCAATAAATTATTCCCAAAATTACCATTTCGGTGATTCATTTATTTTAATCTCATTTTTATGCTAAAATATAGCTAATGTAATTTTTGCAAATTTTTAAAAATTTATTTAGTATTTTAAAACTAAATTGCATACAATTGCAATATTAGCCTCTTTTAGATTAATTACGTTTCTACAAAAATTAGGTCCAATATTTTTAATTTGATAATTATGTATTATTAATCATTTTAGTATCCTTAATTTCATTCCGGAAATTATTCTACTATTTTTTATAAAATAAATAAGGGAGAAGTGTCTATTTTAAATATAGCCCAATTGTGTTTCAATTGCAGCCTTAATCGAACCCCAATTTTAAACCCAATTACCTAGCCCAAATACTAATCATACCCGGCCCCCAACCCAATTAAAATAGCCCGCTCGGATCCCCTACCTACCAATTCAATATAGGCCGTTGATCAAAATGATCAACGGCCACCAAATCCCCTTTCCATAATTAATCCCAAACGACCCCTAAACCCTATCATTTCTCACCCTCAGCTGCCTCTGAATCCCTTTCTCTCTCAATTATCTCTAGCTGCCACCCTCAACCACCACCCTAAAACCGCCCAAATAAATAGGTTCCAAAGCCATTGGAGGCTTGTATCTACCTCCCTTGGTTTCTATGTGCCCGACTATCACGATTTCAAGGATGAATCCTGGTAAAGTCTGGTAAAGACCTTGGATTGATTTCAGTTATATGGCTGTCGCTGGTCATCTATGACTTTGCTCCGACCATCCATGGAAATTCAAGCCTAATTCTTGACTTCTCCTACTTAGATCGAATATTTTTCAAGCCTTTCTCACAATCTGGGTTCTCCTGAAACCCTAACCTTTCAGGTTCTTCCGATTTCTTTTAGATATGTTTAGATCTGTGTTTGATCTGAAACTTCTAAATGTTTTTCTCAACGCTTCGTTCAAAACTTTACCTTCACAACCCCTTATTTTTTTCGATTTAGGTTTTGTTAAGTTATTTTTGAAGCTTTCTCTGATTTTCAAATTGTTTTGCAGTGTTTCCTCATGTCGTTCTTCTACTTGAGTTTACATGTTATGGTCCTTGACCTTTTTGAGATTTCTAAATCTATTTTTTCAGTAATCGTCTGATTTATTTATGTTTCACCTCTAGACTCGATCGGTATTAAAAAAACCTAAAACTTTGGGTTCATTCAAGTTCTGAGAAAATTTGTTGTGTGATTTACTTGTTTATCATCTCTGAGTTTGATTGGTTACAAAACCCTAATTTATTTGGGGCTTATTCAGGCTTCTAAATCTGTTTCGCATGTTTTAAGTTGCTCGCTTGGATTTGAAACCCTTTTTGTTTCAACTTCTATTTCTCTATTTGATTTGGCTTCTTGCAATCATCGAAACTAGACTATATTTTTCAGAAAGGTATTTTTACTTGACCCTTTTGCATACTTCTGATACCCTCTTTTCCCTATTACTAAGTTGACCTATGTGATTACCATGTTTCACTGTATACTGGACTTTGTAATTATTATTTCATGATGCTTCTCTTTACCATAGTTTAACCTCGCATGCCTAATGTTTATGTAATCTTTTATACGCTAAATTCCCCTATAAAATGACCCTCAGTTATGGACTGATTTCAAACCTCCTTGTGTAATTCTTATTGCACTCGTGTAATTGATTATTTTCTTATTTTGCTAATTTCCCTATTTCTTGGATTGATTTGAAAACTTCCCTTTACACTTTTGACTCTCTTGTCTTTTACTTTGTTTATTTTTTTATTCATGGGAACCCATGTTATTCTCCCCAACTCAGTAATTTCGAATCCCTGACTCATTGATTTATTGTATGCTGATTGTCTGCATATTCTACAAATTATTATGTTTCTTACCTCATTTGGTTAACCGTGTATTTCAAAGATTATTCATTAGTTATTCCCTTAATTAAACCTCTATGTACTTACCCCTAATTTTCTATTCTGCAAATGATGCTCTACTTGATTTCTTTCCTTAAATATTTTCTGCCCATTATCGTTTAATTTTAACTCCTTAATTAAAGGAAGTCTTTGATATTGATTGGATTTTTAATTAGCACATAGTTTCCTAATTAATGCTAAACTATGATTCTTGCCTTATTTTCTACTTGTTTACAAATTATAAATACCTTACTCTTTCATTAGCACACAGACGAACACTCTGAGTTCTAAAATCACTTACACTCAAAACATTCTCTCCCGCTTTACTACTTCTACTGTGACCTATTTTGCTGGCTGAAAGACAAAGCTAATTTCAAAATCCTACTATCTTGCCTTTACTGTTTTTTGCTTCTTTGAACTGGTATGTTCTGATTTAAATTTCAGCATCACAACAACATGTTTATTTAATATTTTTGCCTACTTGTCTGCCTACTGCTTGTTTTTAATTCAGTACTTCGTTCTAAGCATGTTGTAATTTCTTTCTTCCTATTCTGAATATGTGCATAAAGTATCCTAAACCCCTACCTCAATGTGTTTGATATTGATGGTTTGTTTGAGGCATGACAGTATTGAACATTGTTGTCCATGACTCAAACTTGATCCCGGGGATCATAACCTCTATGTTTCTCTAATATTGTGTGTTCTAGTGGACTCATGGTCATGCCAGCATCTTCTATTGGTGTGCATGCCCAAAGCTGACCCTGCCTGTGTACATGGGCTCTTTGCAATTTCCCAATCCCTTAACTCCTTTTGTATGAAATTGTCAACTTGTTTATGGCTGTATCCGAGCACCTCTTTCCCTCTCCTTTATTCCCTAAGAACTATGTTTCTTCACTTTCACACTCTCTTAGACTTAAGTTCTGCCCCCCTCTTGTGAGCCTTACTTTGGGACCCAGAAGCTCCCTCTGAACTTGGACACTTAAGGGTTGGCAATTTCACACTGCACTTGTCCCTATTCTGGTGATACAATTTGGGTGTGAGCACTGCCTAAAGTCCCATTAAGGCTCTTAAAGAACTCTTACACACTCAAATTGGAGAAAAGCTTTGGATCAATGGTCTTTGAGTTGGTTTATCTCATAACTCAAAGAGGAAGTCAAGAATCAGGCTTCCTCTGGTTGTACTTTTCTAATGTAATTTATTATTCCGGTTTGTAATAAGTTGTAATAAACATTTGGGGTTGGCTACTGAAAAGGGTGGGTAACTATGCATGCAAGGGTAGAAATTATTCCTATAGGTTGTTTTAACTTCTGCATATTTAAACTTCACCTAGAAATCATGCCTATAGGATGTTTTAACTTCTGCATATTCAAACATCACCTAGAAACCATGCCTGTGGGGTGTTTTAACTTTTGCATGTTCAAACTTCACCTAGAAACCATGCTTATAGAAATATTTTAATTCTGCTTAATTCAAAGTGCATTTAGATACCATTTCTATAAGCTTTAAAACAAATTTCTGCACTTAGACATCATGTCTATAAGGTTTCTGCAATTAGATACCACGTCTAAAATTAGTGATGCCTACAAATCATGCCTATAGGGATCCTCAATCAATTCTTATTCGTTTTCATTCACAGTCAATGATAGATATAAAATCAGTAATAGTAGATGCTATAACATGCAGAACCTGTAACCAACTTATATAATTTTTGTACATTCTGCATGCCTTTTAATAATCTGAGTCCATCGTTTAACAAGTTTAACAAGTATGCATATAGGACTTCAAACAATTATTTTCGAGCCTTACTATCTCATCACCTTCTAAAATCAATAGATATCATGACTATAAGACCCCGTCTAAACACTTAGGCAAGCCTTAGAGTAATAATTGTAAACTGAATTTGCTTCTATTAATCATTACAACCAGCAGGTAGTCCTGATTCAGACTTCTTATCTGAGTTATGTAATAAACCAATCATCCTCAATATTTAAACTCCCTCATCTTTTGTATTTTAATCAAACCTAAAAAGAATGTGTAAGTCATGCTAATTATATGTTTTCTTTGTTTAAGGAGGTATATATCAGCCTTTTTTTTTTTGTTTATATGCTTTCCCCCAAAATATTCCATATGTGTTTTCTATGGCGCCTTAGAATTTTTACCTTTGAAACTTCAAATAAGCCTAATATCCCACCCTTTTAAGGATTAGTAGTCCTATGTGCCTCCGGGACTGATAGGAGTGGGATGGATAATAGCATGCAATAAGTAATCGAGACCAATCCGCGCTTTAAATACCTTAACAGGGTGGGAAGGGTAAATATGGATATGATTATCACGCGATAATGTCACGTGTAGCCCCTCATTGAGGAGTGATTGCCGAACATTGCGTGGGGTGATCCATATTTTTAATAAACATAGGACCCCTCCCCCCTTCCTTTATTCTTCATTTCTTTTCTTTCAGCATTTTAATTCCTCATTTTTAAAAAATCAAATATTATAATTATTCGTCCAAACTTTATTTACTTTCAAACCATTATGAGTTGAAATCCCCTCTTATTTGAGCCTCATTTGCCTATATGCTAATTGCACCTCAATTCACAATAATTGCCTAGCCGGGAACCACACTAATGGATTCTCAGGGGTGCCTAACACCTTCCTCTTAGAATAATTTCAAGCCTTTACCCTATCTCTGGTTATTCAAATCAAACTCTTTTGGTGTTCTAATGCACCCTAATAATTAGATGGCAACTCTTCAAATGCAAACCCAGTTCCCAAAAGGAATGAGTTGACCCTCCAAATGTCATAAACCCGATTTTTCGAGAAATATGGGGCGCGACAAGCATATATAAGTAGGCATGAAGGAGAACCTAATCATGGTATTCAATAATTTATATGCAGATTTCTAAATGCATAACATAATTGCTGAATATCCTATGAATAGAATTTTTATTGCATCTATGAACCCTAAGCATTGTTTCTATTGCACAATTAGGAATTTAAACCTAATAACATGTTTTCTACCCTTAACAACTATATCATGCATACTTACCCCATCTCTTTTCATTAGCCAACCCCAATACTTGTTTACAACCAGTTATTACACACCAACATTGAAATTAATTACATAAGTAGCAATGAAAAATAACAAGTTACACTACAGGAAGCCTGATTAGGACTTCCTCCTTGAGTTATGTCAGAAATCACTTCAAGTGCCAAGATTGTTTCACAACTTTTCCTCATATCTAGGTGTGTCAAAGTTCCCTAAGGACCTCAAGGGATCGCGGGCAGTGCTCAAACCCAGATTTCATAGCCAAGACAGAGTAAGTGCAGTGTGGAAAGGCCAGCTTTCATGTGTCCAGGTTCAGAGGGAGCTCAAGGGTCACAAGGCAAGGCTCACACAAAAGGGGTAGAACCTAGTGGTATAAGAGTAAGGTGAGAGTGCTTGACATAGATTTAAAAGAGTTGAGTTGGAAATATCCTTGACAAAGCATGCTTGAAATAAGTTTGCAAAACAATAGAAGAGTTGCTTAGGGAAAAATATTTTTGAAAGAATAAGGGGATATGAGTAACTTACACATAGAACAAACTCAAAGAATAGTATCATCCCACATTCACAAGCAGGGAAATAAGGGGTTGGGGACATAGAGGGCCCAAATCAGTAACACATAAACATGGCTAAGAAGAGATGCATATAGACCAGTAAGTACAAAGAACAAGTAGGTACTGATTGGCCTTCATAACACAAATAATTACTTCAAAGTGTTAACATCGGAATCATGCTTGAAATTAGAAAAGTAATAAGGCATAGGGATAAGGTATGGGAGTATTTATGTTGAGGATAGAGGTCTACATAATTGCTCATTCCACTTAGAGTTAATCAAGTACATTAGAGGTCTATGATAATAACATGGCATAATGGTTGAGGGAAATAAATAAAACTTAATTAGACATGCTTATTACACTTGAACAAGAGAGGGCAAAACATAACCTTGCTGAATAAAAGGAGTAAACAGGAAGGGCAATTCGACACATGAGCCGTTAAGCTAGTGCAGAAGGAGACATGGATTAACAATCATGAAGCCCATGGAGCAGAGTTTCATAATTGAACTAGGAACATACCAATTAATGAAGCAAAATTCAAAAAGTAAAGCAAGTAGAGCTCCATAGTCTAACCTTGGCTTTCAGCGGGCTAGACAAGTAGCAAAGAGAGAACATAGAATTTTTAGGGGGGTGTGTGTGTTTTTGAACTAATTATTAGTCCCTTAAGACTATAGAAGAGAGTCATTTATATAGTAGTTTGAAAATAGGTTAAATAAGGCAAGAATCAATTCCTCAGTAATTATAGAACTCAGCATAAAAATTGGTTCGAATCTCCCTTTGATGAAGGGAGTCAGTGTGGATGGTAAAGGGCAGGTGGCATGTAAGGAAAGAAATCACACAAAGCTGGAGTATAACAAGTAAGTATAGATTTCAAAAATAGTACCAGTTTAGAAAAGGTAATTAAGGCTAGTTTCAGAAGGTTTTCAAGTTAAGGAGACAATCAGTGGCAATGAAGACAAGGCAAGGAGAATTAATTAAGCTAAGCAACTAATCAAATCAAGTGGAAAGCTAGGGGTCGAGATTCGGTAGCAGAAAGTAGGAACATATTCATAAAGGCCCGATTAAGGACACAACTTAATACAAAAATAAGTATCATGGCAAAATAGGGTAACGAAATCAATTAGCTCAAAAAACGGGGCAAAGCTTTTATGGTTTTTGAAAGAAAATTTCCAATCATCACAGATTAAGGAAACCAGACTTGATGAAAAGGGAGTCATGACGCTATACATTCAACATATAAATAGAGGAAGTCCACAGATGTAACTAGAAAATATATTTGAAGCATAGTCACATAAAAAAGCAAAAGATGAACAAACAAAGTAAACATAGTCATGCAAAAGCGACATAAGTAGGATAGGGATTCAGGAAAACAAATTCAAAGCGGGGTACTCTCAGAACTCAAGCAAGCAGGATAACACACAGATACGAAGTAAATAAAGCATGCTAACACCCAGAGAGGCACAGTAAGGCAAATTACGAAAACAAAGTAAATAGAATTTTAAAAGAAAGGGATTTTAACAAAGTCAAGTTAAAAGTAGTAAGAGCATAAAATCAACCAAAACAAACAAGGGAAAGGGTTTAATCATAATGAAATCAGTTAGAACATGCATAAAAGAACTCTGAGAAACCCTTGTTTTAGAAAAGAATTACTAATATCAAATTAGTTAGTTAAAATAGGAGATTTTTAGAGGAAAAAGCTTAATAATACTTAAATCATCTCAGATCTAGAAAGTTCTGAGAAGAATCAAAGAATAGCGACTTTATAGTTTCATAAAAAAGTAAAGATGAAGAAAAATCGGTTAAAAGCTTATGGATACACCTAGGTCTAAGACAGATCTAAAGAAAAGTGAAAAATCTCAAGAGTTAGGGTTTCAGAGAACCCTGAGAAGATGAGAAAACTTTAGAAAGTTACCGGTTTTAGCCGGAAATGTCATGGATCCTACTCAAACAGCAATGGATGGCCGAAAAATGTCATGAATGACCATGGATAGGCTCTCGGAAAGTTTTAAACAAAATCTGTACTAGATCTCTTCGAGATCCTTCCATGAAATCACAAAAATGAGCAAACATGATACATAGGAGACAAGTATACGTTCTAGAACAGTTATGGGAATCCATGGATCGAGTGAGGATGGAAGGGATTAGGGCTGGTTTAGGTGGCGGCAGCTATGGCTAGGTTTAAGTTTTAGAGAGAGAACTGAAGAGATGAGGGATGAGGGCGACAGGGTGTGGTGCGAATGAGATGGTTTTGGGCAGCTGTTTGGGATTGATTATATAAGGGAATAATAGGGATCGTTGATCTGGGTGATCAACGGTAGAGATTAAATGGGTAAGTGTGTTTCAGTTTTTTTTTTTGGCAATCCACTAGGCAAGCGCCTAGGGCTAGTTTTTTATATATAAAGATAAAATTAAACAACAAAGTTTGTCTGGAGTTCTTACTTGATAAAACTAATAAAAAATGAAAATTACATTCAAACTATTATGAATATTGAGTATTGTACCCAACATTGATATCACATTATCCCTATTCAAATTTGTAATAGCAAGCTTGCATTGAAGAAACCATTATTTAATCCCAACTCGTTTCCTTTTTTGTCCATCTCCACATGCATTTGTTGACACAGTAGTGTGTTCTTGTCGTGCATTTCGTATCCAATATTGGGTGATGATCCATGTATTAAACAATGTACAAGCTTCTCCACTCAATGTTTGTTTTTTAATATTCCAAGAGGCATGTCTAGAGTCCTTGGTATCCATGCGCTGAATCCTCCTAAGCATGCGTGCATCATGTATTTCCTGATGGTCCCACATTCATTTGGATTTTCCTTGAGCAAGCGTGGATTCCTCGATAAGAATGCGTGCATTTGGATTCCTCCTTGACCATGCGTGCTCTATCAGTGCTTATGTATTTGTTAAAACCATGAGCATCTCTCGAGGCCTTGTCTTTGTTCCGTCGAGATTATCCCATGTATTTAATTATTGTATCCCAAATCATGTGATTCCAAACCACATGCTCCCATGTATGAAACCAATTTTCCAAGTCTTGCATGCATGCTCAATTCGAAATCATATGTGCATTTAAATTTGGATTGCAGCCACGCCTTGACTCTAGGCGTGTGTTAGCTTTGTTTGTCTTGAGCAACAATATGCACCTCAAATTTTTAATTGTTACATTGGAAAGTTTAATGGCCCATGCTTTGTCCCAATCTTTAGATGTGTAGAAAACACCACCCATTGTTTCTTTATTTAATTACCCAAGGCTAATGTCTAAACCAGCATGCTCTTCTACACTATGGACAATATTGCTTGGCATGTGCATGCATGCGTTCTTATGCCTTTGATTCCTACATTGTAGAGAGTATTCCTTGGCATTTGTAGGCACGCTTGTAAGCCTTTTACTTATGTCAGACATGCGTGTAAGCCTTTTTCTTCTATCTAGCAAAGAACTCTCTGAATTGTAAACTCCTGAACCCTCTATCTCCATATCTTCATTTACTAATCTCCTGCAAAACCTTTGATCCAATGTCCTGCTTGTGCCTTCCCTTACTTTTCTCTCCATGGATTGAGTACATAGTACTGATACCACCAAGTAAAATTTGTTTAAGGGAGGACACATGCCGGAAGTAAATTTCCTTGCAAAAAAGATAACTAGGTTAGTAATACCAGTTCCAGATATCCTCCTGTTCCTGTTATTCCTCTCCTCCTCTCCTCTTAACTTCTTGTTACTTTGACTCTTATATACGGGCATTGTAACTTATCAATGTCAACTATTTTCCTCCCTTGGACATCCAGATCTCCAAAACCATTGCATTCTATCAGTCTAAAGTCTAGAGCATAATTGGCTATGTGATCTGCCAATTTGTTACCCTCCCTTAATGTGTGAGCCACCTTCAGATTGCATCTATCCATCAATTCCTTTATCTTTTCCATATAAACTACCACAGACCATGGTGTAGTCCATTCCCCTAGGATTACATTTTTAACTAGCATTGAGTCAGTATGCAATTCGATGAGTATGTAATCATGTGCAACATAATATCTTAATGCTTCCAGAATGGCTTTCATCTCCGCTTCAGTATTTGTTCCCTCTTTTATCTCCTTGCCACACCCATATACTGCATCATCTTCCTCATTTCATAGCACAAAAGCAATAGAACTCCTACCAGGATTGCCCCTAGAAGCCCTATCTGCATTGACCTTCACCCAGCCTTGTTAAGGAAATTCCCACATCACCTTAGTATATTTCAACTTATGTGTAAATTACTCTAGCATATGAATAAGATCAAGCCATTTGTATGGAACATTTTGTAAACTTGGCTATCTGAATTTTACCAGATATTGTAGAGTAGTAGAAACCTGATATATCACCCTATTTACTTAAATAACATCTCTATATTTGTATGAATTCCTCCTCTTCCATAGTTCCTACACTATAATAAATGGTAGAGCTTGAAGTATAGGCTTCATTCTTGGTATCACTTGGGCAGTCCAGCACTTCACAATGGCTTGGTGAAATGTTAACCCCTCGACTTTAATACCAGCAGCAGATAAAAAGTACTGCCACACTTTTCTTGCAGCATAAGAATTGAAGAATAAGTGTGCAAGTGTTTCTTCTTGAGGCATCACACTATACCAACATCTATATGCCATTAAGTACACTAATCTCCTAAGGAAATCATCTAGAGGTAGCTTATTCTTCTACACCTTCCCCATGAATAAAGACACCTTAAAAGGTAAGCCTTTTATCCATATCATCTTATAAGCATTACATTATTCCCTTATCCCCCTTATGTATTTCCATGAAGAACTCACACTGAAGTTACCCCTTGTCTCCAACATCCAAAATGTTCTGTCCAACACCATGTTTTCCCCCGGTGGTTTGATATGTTGCAAAATATGATTAGCCAAATCTTCAGGTAACAGTTGTCTTAATTTTAGATCATTCCATCTCCTACCCTGCAACACTTGATTAACATTTTGAAATGATTCATCACAAAAGAAATCAGGTGGAGCGACAAAGTACAGAGCTCCCAGTCCTGTCCAGTTTTCAAACCCAAACAAAGAAGATCCCATCTTTGGTTGCCACATAATTTGTTGTTCAATGAGATCCCTACATTCTAGCATCTTCCTCTAAATATGCGAACCTCGTCTCCAGGGGACTACAATTTGATTCATCTTCTTGCAGTTCTTTTGGCTCGTGAATGAGCTCCATAGAGATGGCTTTGTTGTGAAATTCCGCCATAGCTTACAGGAAAAGGTTTTGGACACATCATGAATAGATCTAAATCCTATTCCCCCCTCCTCATATGGTAAGGATAACGTATCCCAAGATGCCCAATGTCTACTGCCTCCTTCTATTGAATTACTCCAGAAATACCTTGCCATTAATTTATGCAACTTTTTTATGACAGAAATTGGTGCATTAACTGCTGACAAAAAGGTGTATAGGCATGCTCTGCAAGACATGGGAGATCAAAATTTCCCTTCCCCCAATTAATAGCATTTTACCCTTCCATGATTGTATCTTATCCAATACCTTTTGCATCATATCATTGTAAAACTCCATCTTCCTTCTAGTGTAGAAAATGGGACAACCTAGGTATGTGAGTGGGAATTCCTGTCCTTTAATTCCTGTCACTATTTCAACCTTTCTAAACACTGTTTCATTGGATATGTGATGCATGTAGACTACAGATTTGGACTTGTTTATCAGTTGCCCTGAAGCTGCTTTATAGGCTTCCATAACTTGCATGACTAACTGCAATGATGTTTCATCGGAGGAAGAAAAGAGAATTGTATCATCTGCATATGCCAAATAATTTATTTTACGACTCCACTTTGGAAGCCCAACGCAATAGAAATAAAGGTTAGTATGCAGACTCTTTAAACCCCTTGACAAAGCCTCTGCTACAATTATAAAGAGAATAGGAGATAATGGGTCACCCTACTTCACACCCCTAGTCGATTAGAAAAATCCATATGGCTGGCCATTTATTAGAATTGAGTACCAGTTATTGGATATCAAGCCAAACACCCAGCCTATAAATCTCTTAAAAAAGCCCATCTTTCTCAATAATTTAGCTAACAAGATCCACGATAGTCTGTCATATTCTTTCATCATATTCTATTTGATTACAACATTAGGACGTGCCTTAGTTCTTAGCGTAACATCAGTTACTATCTCCAGTGTCAGCATTACATTCTGTACGATACTTCTACCTTTTACAAAACATGCTTGCTCATCAGAAATTAGATTAGGAAGAAAGCCAGTCAACCTATCATGGATCACCCTTGAAAAGATCTTGTTTACAAAGTTGTTGAGGCTGATAGGTCTCATATCAAAAAAGGTAGACACCTCTTTCTTTTTAGGTAACAAAACTAGGTTTGTATGGGTGATAAACCTAGGTAGTTCATGTCCACTAAAGAAATCCCTTACCATGTCTACAATATCATCACCTACACTGTCCCAACAGTTGTGATAGAAGCTACCATTAAAACCATCAGGGCCTCCTGCACTATCCCCATTGAGTCCATATACTGCTTTCTTAACCCCCTCTCTGGTAGGCTGCCTCAACAACTCCTCATTTTGTTCTATTGTCATTATTTGTGGAACATGGTCAATGATTTCAAAATTTGAAGGAACACCATCATCATGAAATTGTTTTTGAAAGAACTGTACTTCCTCATTAGCCAATTCTTCTCTGTCAACTGTCCAGTTTCATTGTGTATCTTGAATTCTTTTCAGCTGTAGTCTCTTTCTTCTCCCATTCACATGTGCATGGAAGAATTTTGTATTTCTATCTCCCTCGATGAACCAATTCATGCCAGATTTCTGTTTCCAAAACTTCTCCTCCAGAGCCAAATACTTGAGTAATTTAGCTTGCACCTTTTGAAATCTTTCCCTATTTTGCACAGTAAGATTTAATTCAAATTGAGCTTCATGCACTCTAACTACCTCCTCCAAGCTAGCTATCTTTTGAAAAATGTCTCCAAATGTAGATTTACTCTATATAGATAATGCTCTCTTCAGTTTTTTGATCTTGTGATTGAATAGACTGAAGGGATTTGCATAAAAATCAACTTGCCAATTCTCCTGTACCACTGACTTGAAGGAATCATGTTCAGTCCAAAATTTCAGAAACTTAAAGCTTTTCTTTATAGGAACTATTTCTGGATTGTATGTGATGAGAAGTGGGAAATGGTCAGACCCAATCTTGGACAAATGAGTGACCTCCATTCCTTGCCATACTTGTTGGGCTTCAAAGTTGGCGAACATCCTATCCAATCTCTTGAAATTACAATCTTCTTCTGCATGACCATTCCACCAAGTATATATGCCTCCTTTAAAGCCAAGATCTAATAAGTTGCAAGTATTCATGCAGTGTCTGAGGTAATCAACTTCATGTATTGGTACTGGCAGCCCTCCAAACTTCTCGTCTTCATCCCAAATTAAATTAAAATCCCCTCCTACTAGCTATGGAATATTCATATCATTAGCTAGGTAGTAAAGCAAGTCCAACAATTCAATTCTCTAAATTTGATTACATTTAGCATACATCAGAGTGAGCATAAATTCCTTTTGTTCTTGTGTATCATACAGCTTCAGAGTTAATTGTTGCACTGAATTGATCTCCACTATCACATTATATTTGCCATCTATAAAAGACCAGACTTGTTAGATGTATTCACAAAGGCCTGTTCAAAGTCAATCTGCCTCCTGTACCTATCTAACTTCTTTGATTGATGCATTGGCTCCATCAGCCCAATAAAATCAAAATGGTGTTCTCTATGCATTGTTATAAGTCTTTTAAAGGCTATTTGAGTGTTGACTGACCTAATATTCCATATTAGAGCATTCATTTCTAATTTATGGATTTAGTAAAAGACCTCCTTGTTTGAACCCCTGCTGGATGAACATTAGGGATCTCCTTCACTTTTTTTCCTTCCCCTACCACTTGATTTTCCTCTGTCTATGAAACTGAGGGATAGGTCTCCTTGTCTAGAAATATTCCTAAAGTTTTGACGTTGATTCTGCATATATATCTTCCTTTTCACATTGCATCCTTTTCCATTTCCTTCTGATGATCATCTGTAACAATATTGTTTTCTGTTCAGTTCTGTATTATGAGCTTGCCGGTATCTGTCATGATTTGGGCTGCCTTCTTCTTACTGGTATTATTTGTTGGATTTTCCTTGCCTGACTGTTCCATTATCTTGTGTATTTGCAGTTGCTCCTCATCTCCGCCAAGCTCCAAAGTATGTAAGTGTTCCTCATCTCTAAGACCTCCGACATGATGCAATTGTACCTTACCTCCACCAGAATCACCAGGATCCAGTTGCTTACCAGTAATTGGTTCCTCCTCGGGTATATTTGGATTGGAAATATTGGAAGTAGATATTGATATTGCTGCATCTTTGTTGGTACAGGCTTATTGGTTGTTGTTGGAGTTTTTTTGCCTGAACTCCCAATCTCCACTAGAGTATCATTTTGTTTTGCTATCTTCTTGTCACCCTTGCTCTTCTTATCATTAACACTAATTTTTCTCCTTGTGGATCATCAGCTTCCATTGTTTTAGTATCTTCCTCTATATATCCTTATGATAGATCACCTTTATATGGATCTTCCTCCATCTAATTATGCCATAATTTTCCACCTGTCCAGTCAACTATTTTCAGTAAGAGTTGTTGCTTAGCTATTGCTTCGGATTGAAAAGGCTGTGAAGGTATATCTTGGCATGATTGATTCAAGTCTTCCTTGTTGGTTATGAAAGATCTGTTCACCCATTGATTAGTGGTTTCATTCCGCTTTTCCTTGCGAATAATTTTCTTGCCTATCTTTGATGAGCTTCTGTTGCAGTAGATTTTGGAGTAAAATGAGGTGCTTTAGGATTTAGGCTCCTTGCATTGTTAGTATTAATTTCTAGTATTTTTGCATAAAAATTTTCTTTCACAACAACTAGTTGGTTATTGTCTTCCTCAGCACCATCTTGTTCCTCTAATGCTGCAAACCTGTTAGTTATTTGGATTTGTTGATTATCTACTGCATCATATGAAGCAACTTCCTCTCCTGTTTTTCCATTTCCTTGCTGCTCATTATTTTGAACTGGTACAATTTCTTTACCTACTGCATCACAATTTTGTTGATTACTAACAGACATGTGAGGTTGCTGCATATTGCCATGATCTGGCATGAATTCCTTTGACGGTGCATCATTAATTTGAGTTGAACTACCAGATCCTTGCAATTGCTGCACTTATGTTGAATCAATAGGTTCATTTTCTTTCTCTGTAACCACTCTATTTCTATTCTTATTGTCACGATTGTCTCTAACTTTCTTCCATTGTTCCCCAAGTGGATTCATATTCCCTACAATTCTCCTACTTGTTAAGATCTTCAAGGGTTTATTATGATGCACTGAGGCTGCTTATTATTATCATCAGCATTCTGCTTACTTTGATAATATGGTGATAGTTCCGGATTAGTTTTCCAACATTCAAAATAATCATGTCATTGCAATCTGCATTCCTTGCAATACTTAGGAATCATATCATACTTAATGTTTACCCATTCAGTTCTTTTTTCACCCAAAGCTTTATTAAAAATGTCCATTCTTACATTTTTTGGATGCTCTGCTAACAAGTCTACAAGAACTTTGACCCTCGTACAACTAGGTCGAGTTTTATTTATAGTAGCCATGTCCAAATGTAACAGTTTCCCAACAATAGAGGCAAATGAAAAATACACTCTTTTACAAAGTAAGTAGGTAACAGACCTAGAAAAGAGATCCAAGCCATAGCCATTGGAGTTTCTTCTCCTGCCTTAAATTTCACATCATATATGAGAGGTCGAATTTGGTATTCTTGGCCATTGTTGTCCTCGACTTATTGAGCTCATTTCGACGTAAAGTCAATAAAATCCTGCCATAACGTCATACGTATAAGGACATGCCTGTCTCTCAAATAGCCAATACAGCATTCACCCTTTATTCCACATTGTGATGGTACAATTCGACAAATCTCACTCAGTTCTAGCCATCCATATGCAAACTTACCAACTACTACATATTGAGGCCCTTCAATCACATTCATGCATTCCACTTCTACCTCGGTGAACATAAGTAATGGCTGAACATTAACAAAGGCTACTCTTCTTAAAGGAATTGGGGGGGGGGGGGGGGGGCAAACCAGCCATTGAAGGAGGTTGGCCGCCTGCTTGAGAAGCCATGCACGACCTCACACAACTGCTCGGAAAGACAGATTTCTAGCTGGTCATGATGCAGTGGAAGTCGTGTTTCTTCTATCAAAAATGCAGAATATCTATGCTATAATAATCTTGTAAAAACTACGTGCTACAGTACTTGTTGGCAGGCACAGCTGCTAATAAACTTCACGTAAAAGCTTCACAAAACACGCCTGTGTGCTACATGAATTCGTCTACTATATTAAAATTGAATTCTCAATGTAGAAACTAAGGAATTCCATATATGAAATATGTTGCAATATCAGTACAGCAACCTCTTGCACTAAAGTAAAATATTTTGCACCTTAATAACTTTGACAAAAGCAACAGCTTTTGCTAAGAAACAGCTAAGCTACAGTAATTCCAAAAAAGTTTTTTAAGATCTGTTGTTGATTTTAGCTTGTAACCTGTGAATCAAGAAGAAAACAAAGCATCCAAGTTGTCCTTCAACAATCCAACTTGAATAACGTTACAAATAATGTTAATGTATGCAAGAGTGATGCTATAGTAACTCATTCACAAGAATTCAAGATCTTTTTTGATTGGTTAGGATTTTTGAATAATACTGAATGGAGATTGTTCACAAAGAAATGGAAGTTCTTTTGATACTAAAATAATGTAATTCCACCTTCCAAATGCCAGATTTAAGGAAAATGAATAGCGATGAAATCACTATTCATTGTCTTCTCCAAGAGAGAAGACACTGGGTTTTTAGGGTTTCGGGTTTGGGCTTGGGTCTAGTGGGTTTTTTAATTGGGTTGGGGGTCTGTAGGATTTAGGCTAAAATTGAAAGCCAATTTGGCTATAAGTTAAAAAGACACTTTTCCCTATTTGATTTATAAAAAAATAGTAAATAGTTTTTGAAAAACTAATTTAAAGTGCTAAAATAATTTATAATACATAATTAGAAATTTAAAAATATAGGATCAAATTTTATGCGTATAAAACATAATTAAATTTTAAAAAGGCTAATATTATAATTATGTGCAATTTAACATTAAAAATACTAAATTTAATTGCCAAAATATATAAAAATTACTTTATCTATATTTTGGCATAAATATAGTAATCCAATAGATGAATTATCAAAAAAAGATTTCGGATATAATTATTGTAGATTTTATGGATAAAAAGGGAAAAACAAATCAATTTAAAACCATTAAATAAATGGAAAAATAGTAAAACCCTTGGACATGCTTATATATACATATATATGCTATTTTGAAGGTATTTTGTATATTGAAAACACATAAGCAAAAATTGGGTATCAACAATTGCCCCTCTTTACCCGAGAAAGATGAAATAGTTTTCGGGTAAAGAAACGATGGACAATTTTGACCGAGCGAAACAATTTGGGAAGATTTAGGTTGCACCCTAGATTCTGAGCTACCTATATGTCCCTGGTCCTACAGGAATTAGTCCATGTGTAGTTTAGGATCCATCGGCAGCGTATACCGATGAAGACCTTTCAAGAACGGTCGCAACATCTAGGGCTGGGCGATGTGAATGGTTAGGTTTGATATGACTGATAGAACTGGAGCGGGATTGCTCCTGCTAGGATAGATGTTGCTCACTGTTTCACCTACAAATAGAATCAATACAAACGTATATTGTTCATAAATTTAAACATGATGTGAATTCCCATTGGACCATGAATGTTGTCTTCGGATGATGTCTTTAGAACAAGATGTCCTGGGCCATAGGTTGTATGATAAGGGATTATTAGGCCATAAAATGATGTTCTCGGGCTATGAGGATGGTGCCTCCAAACCATGACGCCTTTGAATAATGATACGCAAAAAAATTGAAAGAGATCATCAAGCCATGACATGGTGTTCTCGGGCTATAAAGATGGTGCCTCCAAACGATGATGTCTTTGGATGAATTGGCGAAATTTCAGCACATGAAATGTAGTATGAGGTGCTATTTTAGCCCATGAAGCATGCAGTATGTGTTGATCTTTCAGCCATGCAATGTAGTATATGGCGATCTTTCAGCCGTGCAATGCAGAGTGAGGCGATCTTTCAGCCATGCAGGTGCAGTATGTGGCAATCTTTCAACCATGTAAGTTAAGTACATGGCGATCTTTATGCCATGTAGAAGCAGATGGAGGTAGAGCTTAACCTTGGAAGGTAGAATAGTGGCCTTATACAAATCAAAGGCAGAATAGTAGTCTTATGCAATGCATATGGAGGTAGAGTTTAACCTCGGAAGGCACAATAATAGCCTTATGAAAATCGGAAGGCATAATAGTAGCCTCGTGTAAATTGGAAGGTAGAATGGTAGACTTATGTAGATTGGAAGGTAGAATAGTAGCCTTATGTAATGCAAATACAGATGGAGACAACGTTTAGTCTCGAAAAGCAGAATGGTAGCCTTATGTAGGAAATAAAATAACAAATGACAGTGGAGTTTTCTTAGGTGAGAGAAGATTGCAGTGTTGTGGTTACTAGGAGCATTGTGACATACGGAACATCACCGGTGCATGCTGATAGCAAATGTTGGCCAGTGCAACAGTTTTGCAAGTCATATTCTTGAACAATGTTTGTTCCATGACTGTACAGTATGTTTAATGATTTCGCCATCCTAGTGCCTGAATCCAAAGAAAACTCATACGTTTTGTATTGCGGAATGTTAGTTCGTATCCCCCGCTGGCTTCATTTGACTCGTTCAGCTTTGATCTAGTGATACTCTCTGTATAATTGGGGTAGCGTTGCTAAACAAAGCAGTTTCAATAGTAAACATGCATCATTTTGTAAATGTATGACATAAACGTATAGTTAAAAATAGCTTTTAGATGAACTGATGACTGTGACGTAGTTCTGGACGTTCCAACCTCTCCTACTACGGAATTTTGAGGGTCCTCCTCAAAATTTTGCCCCAGTTTGATGTGTTGACATTTCTGACCATTGCTCGTGCGTCGATCGACTAAAACTACTTCTGGATTTTAAGGGTCCTCCTCAAAATTCTTCCCCAGTTTCAAATTGGGGGGGAAATGAAATTTTATTGAATTTTGACCGAACCCATTGAGCTGCCTACGTATCCCATCTTAAATGGGAATCAGGTCAGGCATAGTTCAATTTACATCATATAAGGAAAGCATAAAGATTACACATAGTAACGCTTGACTGCATCTAAATTGATCGGCTTTGGCCAGACTTCTCTGTCCATTTATGTAAGTATGAGGGCTCCTCCTGTCAAAACACGGTGAACCACGTATGGACCCTGCCATTTGGGAGAGAACTTCACTTTGGCTTTATCTTGATACGGAAAAATCTTCTTTAACACCAGCTGTCTCGGTGTGAACTGTCTTGGCCTGACTTTTTTGTATAAGGCTCTAGTGTTGACCATGGTAGACTGCATTCATTCTCTTTCCATCTATAAGGGCTAATTGCTCACAATGACTTTTTACCCACTCTGCATCGTCGAGCTCAGCTTCTTGTACGATCCTTAGGGAAGGAATTTCTACCTCAGTGGGAATAACAACCTCTGTACCGTAAACCAGCATATATGGGGTTGCCCCAATTGATGTGCGTACTTTGGTACGGTATCCTAGAAGAGCAAATGATAACTTCTCATGCCACTATCTGTGCTTCTCTATCAATTTCCTTTGTATCTTCTTGATATTTTTGTTGGAGACTTCTACAGCTCCATTCATCTGAGGCTGGTAGGCTGTGGAATTCTTGTGTATTCTTTCTTCTCTGATAGAGACATATGAATGCTGATTCGCATTTCCTTGACATTTTTTGCATCTCCCAGATTGGCAATTTCTGTCTCGTCCAGGTTGGACTTAGGTCTGTTCTCAAAATTTTCAACTTCCTTGAAAATCTCATTAAGTATGTCATCTTTCTCTTAATCGGTGTCCATTTTTTGCACTGTCTCACTGTATGTCACAGTCATTAATTCATCAAGACAAGTAATAGTAATGTTTTGTTGGTAAATTAAGGAGAGAAAACGACAGCAATAAATATTAATTCACAGGAAAATCAAACATTCTTTTGATAAATTGAATAACTATTTTGAATATCGAAGTTCTTATTGCGGAAATTGAAAAATGCGAAAAGAAAATAATTTATGAATAAAACAGTGAATAATGCTAGTTTTAGCCTCGCTACCCCAAGGCTCGTCGGGCTCTTGTTGTCCTGATAGTCCAATTCATGAGATGTGACCCTCTGCTCACAACCTATATAGAATGGCCTTCCTCCCTCTCCTTGAGAGAATAACACAACAGTCCATATCGCTGTCTTCTAGAAATAAGTTCCTCACTGCTTCAAGTGTTTTTTCTTCATCTGACCTATAAATAATGTCATCGTGTTGGAAGGTCTGCTCCAAATATGGTATTGGTTGCTCTAATGGGTAGTAAGGACTGCGCCATGGTGGCGACCAACTATTGAACTCTTCCCAGGTATATTCATATCCCAAACCAAAGCTATTGCCATGTTTCTTGAGTTTTATGGGTTTAGAGATTCATTGAAGGTTCTTGTTGAGCACTTCGCCGGGTTCGTACCCACTCCAACTCAGTATACTCTCGATTTTTCTATCCCACAATTTGTCTTTGTCGATCGCATTGACCCTCTCGATGTGGTGGTATGTTTCTCCACCCAGCTTTCTTCTTCCCCCGATCGCCATAATGGTCCGGTCACTGTATGTAGGGTTGCTACCGTTGCGGTAAATGATCACTTCCGGGTGATTCCATTCTAACTTTACTGCTTGATGCATCTTTGATACTACGCCACTGGCAGCATGAATCCAAGGTCGTCCCAGCAGCAAATTGTAATATGCTGGTACATCTATCACCTGGAAATCGACCTCGAACCAGGTTGGTCCCATCTGCAAGCATAGACTAATCTCACCAATGGTGGACCTCTAAAAACCATCGACGACTTTCACATTGATTGCTCCATCCCTTATCTCATGCAGCCCTTTGCCCAACTTTTTGAGTGTTACCAGTGGACAAATGTTAAGACTAGTACATCTATCACTTAGGATCCTGGTGATGAAATAATCCTTGCATTGCAGGGTGATATGTAGAGCTTTGTTGTGACCAGCCCTTCAGGTGGCAGCTCGTCCTTATAAAAGGTGATCTTAAGGCTTTCCACCACTTGTCCTACAATATTAGCCATCTCCCCACCAGTGATGTTACTTGATACGTACGTGTCATTTAACACCTTTAACAAAGCATTCTTGTGCCTCTTGGAATTTTGCAGCAAAGAGAGAATGGATATTTGTGCTGGCGTCTTGCTTAACTGGTCGATGGCCGAATATTCCTTGGCCTGTATTTTCCTCCAATGGTTGTACGCTTCTATCTCAATAAGGGGCAGCCGATTGGAGGCTTGCTTGTTTGATTTAGCTAGATCTTCAGGGGTATAGACTCTACCAGTTCATGTTATAACCTGTACTACTACAGTTTCTTCAATCATGCCCTTGCCTTTCCTTCTTGCCTCAGCTGTATAGTCTCAGGGTATATCATTTGTATTGAACGATGGCATGGTAGACATCGCCACTGGGATTGGCATAGCTATTATCACTTCCAATAGAATATATTCCTTGGGTGGCAAGGCTGCAACCTCAAATGTTGCAGGTGCATTTGCCGAAGACACTAATTCAACCTCAATTGGTGCCGGTGTCTTTGCGGATGTGGCTGCTTCAAATTCAAGAGGTGTGGACATATTCACCTCAGCATCTTCAGACGGTTGGATCTGGACTATGATAGGTTTGAGAGTAATTGTTAATGTCTTTGGATCATCACCTTCTGTGATCTACCCGATTGTTCCCTCAAGATTTCAGTCATCTACTACTTAAATCATATGGATACCTCTACGTTTATTGTCTGGAAGAGGGTTGTTGCAGATGTTTTGAGCGGTTTCCTTTGCCACAAAGATCTTGTTATCAATTAAAGACTGTATCTTGTCTTTCAAGGAGCGGCATTCATCGAAGGTGTGCCCTTCTATGCCGGAGTGGTATGCACAAGACTTGTTTTGGTTAACCCGCTGAGAAGGATTATGAGGGTTTGTAGCAGGGAGATGGGTGGCATAACCAGCAGCTTTGAGCCTCTCATACAGCTGGTCGATAGGTTCAGCGATGGCTGTATATTCTTTTGGAGGTCTATAGGTCAGGGTCTAGGGAAATTTTTGCGTGCATGGGGTGATTGATAATGGGATGGTTAAGCATTATAGGTTTGGTAGACATAAGTGGGTTGGGAGTATCTGGGCGGAGTAGGTTGATATGTAGGAGGTGGAGATGACTGATAATTTGGTGGTGGAGCTTGGTACGGGGGTGCTTGGTAATTTGGGGTTGGCTGGTATGTAAGTAGAGGCGTTGGGTAAGCTTGGTATTTTAGGGGAGACATAGTACTTTGTGCAACCATCACGGCCATTACGTCCCATTTCTTGGACACATCACGAAACCGTAAATCCTTGTTCGTAGCTTGCAAGGCCTCAAAATTTGTAACCATACTACTTTTAATACCTTCTTCAATTATTTCACCTAATCAGCCGCTCATCGTACCGTGGGTCCTGAGCTCGGACAAAAAACTTGTTCATTTGTTCCTCTTCTAAGGCAGGTCTGACATTAGCAGCTTCGGACCTCCAGCGAGTAGCATACTTGCAAAATATCTCTGTGGGCTTCTTCTTTAAATTCTTGATATAGAAAATGTCTGGTGCACTCTCTGTATTAAACTTGAACCTGTCCATAAAGTTATATGCCATGCCTACACAACTTGACCACTTCTTGGGATCTTGGCTGATGTACCAAGATAATGCATTTGCCTTCAAACTCCTCATGAACTGCTTCGTGCAGATCTTTTCATCCTTCCCTACTCCAGCAAGCTTGTCGCAATTGTCCTCAGATGGACCCTTAGATCACCAGTACCATCAAACATTTCGAACTTAGGAGGTTTTTACCCCTCTGGTAGTTCGACATCAGGTTGTATGCAAAGATCCTCATAGTTTAGCCCCTCGATTCCTTTGCTTCCCTCAACGCCTTGAATTCGACTGGTCAGTTTCTTAAGTTCCTTGGCCAAGTTAATGATAAGAAGATCCTTTTCATCAGACTCTGATTTGCATGATATAGGTAGGGTGGAGTGTGTCATGGTCTCCGCGTAGATAGGATTGTTATGGTGGCCTGGTGTATGGGTTTGGAAATGGTCATTTTCTAACTTCTGAGGTTCTGGATAAGTAGTGGGGTGTTATTTAGGGTATGGCAGGTGTTATATTAGTTCTTTGGCAGAGCATCGTGAAGGTGAGGAGCGGGATGATTCTATTGTTTGGGGATATCTTCATGAGGCGTAGGGTTTTGAACATTAGGGAAGTGGGTATCTGGGGTGCTAAAGGAAAATGACAGGTTTGCCATATTTCGATCCAGATCGAGCTCTTCCTGGAATTTCAACAGTTTCTGTTCAAGCCGTGACACATTCTCATTGGGAACTCGAAAACCATGGCCATCAGTGGCCTTTACCCGTTCAGTTGTGTTCTCCTTCCCGATGTTGTTCAAATATTCCATTTTATTCTTGCCTTTGCCTTTTAATGGGACTAAGAGAAGGAGTGGGTTGAGGGCCCCTAGATCTTGTGAAATAAGATGATGATGCCAAAGTGCAAGAATTAACCTTTGGGGAGGGGAATAATAAAAATAAAATAAAACAAAAGGTAATCAATTCAGTTAGGATTATAAAATGTATTGCAATATTTAAACACATAGTGTAGGAATGTAAAACATGTCCTAATTTGGGAACCTCTTTGTGCCCGAGGTAGGCCTAGCGACAAATAGATTTGGAGAAATTTTAATGCTAAATGCCTCATTTTATTGATAAAAATAGGTGAATCCCAAAACGACACTAAATAAGCAAGAAATAAAAGTCACTAATGGCCATTGGCCTTATTACATTTGTAGAGCGAAAAAGTAAATTCCTATCTATTTCGTCCCATAAGGACCTTCCTCAGGTTGAATGTTCTCGTTGATCAGATCTTCCAGCTCACGTAGGCTCGTTAGTAAGAACTCCTTCGCCAGATGACCTTCTTTGTTCCCCTCAGCGTTCTTGTAGTCATTGACTCTTTTTCTCACTTTTCCTTCCAACTCTAACATGCTATATTCCAGATAATCTAGCTTTTCGCTAGCCTTGACAGCCCTTTCTTTCCATTTATTTATTTGGTCATTCGATGGAAAATTCCTCCACCAGTCGAGCAAAAGCGTGGGTATGTTAACCATTCTAAAGCTGGGGATCTTGTGCCTCATATTTCTGCAAGGCAAACAAGGTTAGGCCCTTAGCCCCACCAGACTCGACTATTTCATATCAACAATTATCATGAAGCATTTAGTTCTCCAAATAAATGCACAGAACATGATGGTGTCCGTTTGGGTTTAGGGAAACCCAGTGGAATTTTGGAAAAGACTATCTTAAAAGATCATTATGTGGACAACATAACTGAACTGGCTAGGTTGGATCATGATGTGTGTGAAATTTAAACAGAGTAAGGTTTATATGGTATTTTAGACTGGTACACTTGAGCGGACAACTCAAGGGGGAAGGCACGGCACTTTCGACTGCACTGCTAATCGACTATTTTTACAGCAAATAAGCCTTTCCAAATTTAGGGGGTAATGATATAGGAAGAGTGCAACCACTCATCAAGCATTGATGTAGTATTTGTTTGTCACGAGTGGAGTATGATGTCGAGCATGATTATTCAATAACTAAAAGCATGTTGACATATATTTGAACGTTATGAAAGAAATAAATACAGTAGTTTTATAATTCAAAGCAGTTATAAATGAAAGAAACAAGGAAGTTATGTCAATTTTGCATTTGAAGAAGAAATTAAACGATTAAAGGAATTAAACAAATAATTTCAAATAGGGAGGGTACGAATTCACAAAAATGGTATGAAATGGTAAAGCCTAGATTTTCCCAGCAGAGTCACCGTGCTTTCATGCCCCCTTTTTCCTTTCCTTGTTGAAGAAATTAGGTTTATGACATTTTGTTAAGGGACAACAATTTCCTTTTGGGAAAGGGGTTTGCATTTTTGAAGTGTTGCCACCTAATGATTTAAGGTACGTTAGGTCACCTATAGGGTTCGTTTATAACTACGTTTGGTAATTATAGACAGGGTAAGGACTTGAAATTATCCTGAAAGAATTAGGTACCCCTTGGTGACGTCCAATTCCACTACTAAAAAGCAATAGACACGGTCGCATCAATATAATTTACCCAACTATGAGTCGGGGTCGAATCCCACAAAGAACAATGTGCAGGCGATTAGGCATGTAAGAAAAGTATCGCTAGTTGCGCAAAGCCAAACACTAAGAATTTTGATTGGAAAATGTTTTATATCTAAATGAGGAAATGTAAACTAACCTAGAAAGCAAGTAAAATGATCAATGGCTACAAGTATGAATGCATCGGGAATTACACTCAAGTAACGATCCAATGTATTTCATGATTTTACAAATATGAGCGAGTTTATGTTAATTAGCCACGGATAATAATTCTTAATTAGCTTCTTCCAAAGACTAACAAGACTTCCTAATTGAATTACCCCTAAAACAATTAGAAGATTAAGCACACCCGGAATGGCTACAAGTAGTTCAATCTTATCCCTAGGTAGAATCTATAAAATGAGGGTTAACGCCTCAAGTTCTTGTTAATCAATATTTCCCAACCCCGAATTATCTTTTCCAAAATAAATTCGAAGTTAATGGGCGAGTCCTAGGGTTAGCTAATCCCTTTGGAAACATTAAAGAACAAGAATAATTAAAGTAACAACAACTCAGTTCATAGATATATAAAAATTATTCAATACATAAGCACAATGAGGTATTTAATCCACACTTTAAATATTAATATTCCCGTAAACAAGATTCAAGTGTTGGAAAGAAATACTACACACTTAAATATTCAATACAAAGCAAGGAAACGAAGAAAGCAACAATAATGGGTAAGAAATTCCCAACCAAGAGCTTCAATCTTCAAGACCCAAGTGTTTGTGCAAAACCCTAGCTTCCAAAAATGTTCTCTCTAGTCTATGAGGACTGAAAATAAGCCAAATATCTTTTACAAATGATCATATTTGAGTATTATAGGGTTTGGGGTCAAAAATTGAGAAATTCCAAAACTGCCCAGTTTTCACGCCTGATTTCTTCATCGCGTTCGCGTGTATATCTTCGCGTTCGCGAAGGCTACTTATTACTGCTCATTGTGTTCGCGTAAAGACCTTCATGTTAGCGAAGGTTTCTGCTGCTCTACATCGCGTTCGCGTTCCCTCATTCGCGTTCGCGTAGAGCATTTCACTGGGCAGATCCATTTTGTCCATTTTAGCTCCTTTTTGACTTGTTTTCACTTGGTTTCTTCACTATTAATTCTAAATCACATAACACCTGTAAAATAGATGTAAATGGAATCAAATACACAATTTTATCACTCAAACATAGCAAAAGTATAGATTTAAATATAAGATAAGTTGGTAAAATACTAACTTATCACCCCTCAGGATCCAGTAGTGTGGTTCCCGACCAAACAGTCTTTTGAGAATTTGTACAATTAGCAAATAAACATGCATGGCTCAAATAGTAGGGGATTCAAGTTTAAATACGCCGGTGTTTGAAAAACAATTAGTGAAAAGCGAGATTTTGAAAACAATTACAATCTAAGTATATTCGTGAATGTAAAGAGGGGTATCCTAGGTTGGTTAGCCTATAGGATCACATCACTATAATGCTCGGTAATAACTCCTTAGAAAGGGGCTACGCGGGGCATTAGCACACCGGTCATCATATCCATATCTACCACTTCATTAAAGTGAAGGTTGGTATCGACCCCTATTTCATGTCGTTACCCGTCACTTCCTATCAGTCCCGGCGGAATTTAGGACTCATATCCTACAAGAAGGATGTTCTAGGTAGACCCTTAGGTTTAAAGGCAAAATACGAAGGAAACAAACAATAACAAGTAGGATTTCAATTAAGGGGAGCATGGAAGACAAACAAAAGGCTCAAATATACCTCCACAGGTAATGCACATAGACAACATGACTCATACACAATTAAATTCTGAATTTAAATCCTACGCATAGTATCAAAGAGATAACCATAGAACCAGATTTATCACATGACTCAGAAAAGAAGTTTGAATTGTCACACCTCCTTTTTCGCTACCACACCCCGTGAAGGGTATAATAAAAGGAGTTTTTTCAATTAAAGTACAATCGAAACAGGATTCGTTTATTAAGAAATTTAGAGTCGCCACTTGGGAGATTTATGGTGTCCCAAGTCACCGGTTTGAATCCCGAATCGAGGAAAGGTTTTGACTCTGCTTAACAATCGCGAACCAGAAATTCGGGTAAGGAATTCTGTTAACCCGAGAGAAGGCGTTAGGCACTCCCGAGTTCCGTGGTTCTAGCACGATCGCTCAACTACTATATTTGGCTAAATTTTGATTTTTATACATGTTAGGCCTATAGTTCAATTTTGAATTATTCACCGCTTTTAGTCGATTATTAAGAGAGTGAACATCGTTTAAGAACGTATTTTTGGATCACGTCATATGAAATGTACCCGGATCCTCGACACAATCTTATTCGGCGTTTTGGGATTTGGATTTGGATCGCATGAAATGCACACCCGTATTTAGGATGGTAAAATTATGAAAAACGCGCCTAAAGTGACTAACGCGTTATTAACTTTGCAGGAGGCCATGAAAATTCACTAAATGGCACGTCCCGAATTCTAAGCATTTTTATTCAAGTATTATTTGAGGGTCCCACAATATATGTTGTGTTCGGCGAGGCTCATCTCATTTTTTATTTTTAGGTCAGTCTAAAGCAACTACGATTGCCTATTTATTTTTTGTCTCTAAAGGGCCTGATTACTTTGCATTTATAAGTTCGGGCCTTGAGTTCAAGTCCGAATTCAAACAAAAGGGAGGACCCTCTTAATTTGAACCCGCTACTTCACTTGAAAGCCTAAATACATATTGCAAAATAATTTCCCATATTCGATCAATACAAGATTAATTAAGTGAGGGCCATAAATTATTGAGAAGTGATGTAGAGAATGGAGTAAATTAGTTGACAACTCTTAACAGCCCAACTTCTTAAAGCCAAAAATTTATTATAAGATCTAGATCTCCCCAATTTTAAATCAAAGACGAAATGTTAGATTTTGAACACCACCCAACGACCCAAATTTCAGAACCCTTTTGAGTTATTCTATTTTGTCCCCTTTTCCAAATCTTATTTGGCCAAAATAAGTATTTCATGCAAGATAAATATAGAATTGACATATGTATCTCAAGCACTCAAATGGACTACACATGACGTAAATAACTTGAAATAAGAAAATATCTAAGATGTAGCTATATGGCGTTAAACCTTTAAAACCAATAAAAAATGCATCAAACTCATTCAACAGATTCATGATTTTAACATATTTGTAGCCACAAACATATCATTTCAATTTACCACTCATTAATGCAGACAAAATTTCAATAAATATCATGGAAGCAAAAGCAGAAGAATTAAAAAGGAGAAGTTGAGACCTCTAGATAACTCTGAGCCGATGTACAAGCAGTCCAAACGGAAATTATCCAAAAGAGAAAATTAGGACGGAACGTGGACAGAGGAAACCTCGCCAGACTTTGACGAACTCAAACCTCGACACTCACCGGAACTAATGACGCTACTACTAAAACAATGGTGATACTGGAACTAGACCCAAACGACATATGCGAAAGAATGCGGAAGAACTGTTTCTAGCCAAACCCAGCACAAAAACATCACAAAATCCAGAACCTATTAGATTTACACGCATCCGACATAGAATTAAAGCACGCGGGAACGATGGTGATGAAACTGTGGACTGTTTTCTACTCGTTCATCGTCGACGATGCGACTCCGACAATACATAGACAATAGGGGGTGGAGGAAAGAAAAGGAGCAGCGGCGATGGTGAGCTGAGGTCGTTTGGTTATGTTTGTCGCGTCTGGAACTCGTTAATCCAGCAAGCTGTTGGAGCTCATTTTTTCGGCGAGCTGCTGGAGCTCGTTTTTCCGGCGAGTTTTGGTAAAGAAAATGGGATCCGCGACGATGGGAATGGGATCGATGGGGGGTCGTTTTGGTTGGTGAAGGCTTAGAGTCGATGACTGTTGTGTGTTTGACGTAAGGGGTGTTGTTTATGGACTGGTTAGCTGCTGCCGCTAGTTTCCGGTATGGCCGGTGGTGATGGGGTTTAGTTAGGGGTCTTAGGGTTTTTGTTCTCGTTTTCTTCTAAAGAAGATGACCAAATATGTGTTTTAAAAATCCCTTCCCCTTGTGTGTGTATTTTTTGTGTGTTTTATAGTAGTGTATAGGGTGTGTGGGGGGAATAGTTTTGGGGGAAAAATATTTTAGGGAAGGTGTTTTGGAGGGAAAATATTTTGGGGAAGGTCTTTTGGGGGGAAAATTTGGGCTTTTCAAATGTTTGGCCAATTTGAATTTAAGACCAAGCCTTTTCCCTTCCCTCTTCTTTCTGTTGTTCTTTTCTTTCTTTAATTAATTAAAAACCTAAACTAAATTTCTAAATTAATTCAAATTGTAAAATTAAGCTAGTTATCTAATATGTAAAAATGATCATTTTTTTTTGTGATTTTTTGATTAATAACACAATTAACTCAATGTAAGTAATTCCTAAATACAAGTTGAACCTAAGGTGGAATGAAATAAAAATGTGACACTTTTATTGTTTTTCTATGATTTTAAAAATGTTAAAAATGTTTGAAATGCAACTAAATAAAGAAAAACGCCTAAAAATCAGTAAAAATTATTTTGGTCTATTTTTAGGAGTTATTTTCATATAGGGCAAAAATCACGTGCTCACAGCTGCCCCTCTTTGCCCGGAAACGCGAACAGTTTTCGAGCAAAGACAAAGTGAGCGGATACGAGCGATTTTTCCCTGTTTGAATACTCTTTGGGAAGCATTTTTGAAAGATTGTTCGACCGACCCTTGCTTCAAAGGTTGCCTACATATCCTTGGCTATAAATGAATCAGGTCAGGTGTAGTTCAGAAGTGAGTGAGATGATGGAGTATGCTGAGGTGGAGAGCCAATCGAGGTGCCGTTCTGCCAAGGTTCGGGTCTGCGGTCCTGTTATTACATCAAAAAATCAAAACATGAAAAGACTAGCGAAGCCTGTCAACTATGAGTTACAAGATTCCTATCTATAAGTCTTCTGAAGCTTGATCTTGATCTTGAATGGTTCTTCATGAAGACCTTAGACTTGAACCTTGATGCTTGCTAGTTGTAGGTGCTAATTCATTCTTCTTCAGCTTTTCGGACCAAACCCGGACACGTAGTGCTTGTGACCTCAACCATTTCTTGAGAAGCGTATATCTTTCATCAACTTCTATATTTGGATTCACTTCTTGGATTTCTCTCTTTTTCTCAAATCATGACTAACTTTTGTTGATCATCTCGGACTGTTGACTTGCATTCTTCCCACAAGCCTCTTTTATTGCTGACTTGAATCGCATTCAGAAGTGTTCTACCCTTTCTTCGAGTGATGCTTGACCGCTAAAACTTGAAGTATATGCGTCTATTCTCTAGGAGGGCTCCTAGCTGCTGACGCTTGAAAATTATTCCCTTGTTCTCTAGGTGGGCTCCTGACTGCAACAAAATAGACAAACAAAGAAAATTTTTGCCCTAGTTTGGTGGTTGGGTACGGCATGTTATCAAATATAAAAAATTAAAAGCTAAAAATTTGAATTGTACTTCCCTTGTTCTCCAGGTGGGCGCCTGACTGCTGAAACTTGAAATGTATTCCCTTGTTCTCCAGGTGGGCTCCTGATTGCTAAACTTGAAAAGTATTCCCTTGTTCTCCAGGTGGGCTCCTGATTGCTAAACTTGAAAAGTATTCCCTTGTTCTCCAGGTGGGCTCCTGACTGCAACAAAATAGACAAACAAAAAAAATTCTGCCCCAGTTTGGTGGGTGGGTACAGCATGTTATCAAATATAAAAATTTAAAGCTAAAATTTGAATTGTACTTCCCGTGTTCTCCAGGTGGTCGCCTGACTGCTGAAGCTTGAAAAGTATTCCCTTGTTCTCCAGGTGGGCGCCTGATTGCTGAAGCTTGAAAAGTATTTCTTTGTTTTCCAGGTGGGCTCCTGATTGCTGAACTTGAAAAGTATTCCCTTATTCTCCAGGTGGGCTCCTGACTGCAACAAAATAGACAAACAAAGAAAATTTTCTGCCCCAGTTTGGTGGCTGGGCAGGCTTTTGAGTTGTTACCTAAACTATTGATATGATGGTGAGAGCAAAACTAAAGACTTGATTGACATGTACGTCCCCTGTGAGTAAAACTATTTGACTAAGATATTTATCCTAGGAGAAAATTCATCAGACTACGTTTTCTATCTTAGGAGAAAGATTTATCAGACTAAGATACCGAACCTAGGAGAAAATTCATCAGACTAAGATTTTGATCCTTGGAGAAAATTCATCAGACTAGGTTTTTTGTTATCTTGCTATCTTAGGAGAAAGTTTCATCAGACTAAGATTTAGATCCTATTATCTTAGGGGAATGATTCGTCAGACTATGATTAGATCCCAGGAGAAAGTTCATCGGACTAGGTCCATTTTGTTTATCTTAGGAGAAAGATTCTTCAGACTAAGATTTTGATCCTAGGAGAAAGATTCATCAGACTAAGTTTACTATCTCAAGAGAAATATTCATCAGACTAAGATTTAGACTCTAGGAGAAGATTCATCAGACTAGGTCTTTTTGGTTATCTTAGGAGAGAGATTCGTCAGACTAAGATTTTGATCCTAGGAGAAGGTTCCTCGGACTAGGTTTTCTATCTTAGGAGAAAGATTCACTAGACTAAGATGTTGATTCTAGGAGACGGTTTCTCATACTAGGGTTTACTATCTTAGGAGAAAGATTCATCAGACTAAGATTTTGATCCTAGGAGATGGTTCCTCAGACTAGGGTTTACTATCTCAGGAGAAAGATTCATCGGGCTAAGATGTTGATCCTAGGACACGGTTCCTCAGACTAGGGTTTACTATCTTAGGAGAAAGATTCATCAGTCTAAGATTTTTATCCTAGGAGAAAATTCATCAGACTAGGTTCATTTTGTTATCTTAGGAGAAAGATTCGTCAAAGTACGATTTTGATCCTAGGAGAAAGTTCATCAGACTAGGTCGTCTATCTTAGGAGAAAGATTCATCAGACTAAGATTTTGATTTGGAGAAAAATCCATCAGACTAGGTCTATTTTGTTATCTTAGGAGAAAGATTCGTCAGACTAAGATTCAGACGCGAGGAGAAAAATCCATCAGACTAGGCCTTTTATTCTAGGAGGAAATATTGTGAAAAGTAGTGGCAAAAGGTCAATGATTTGAGAAACTTCCCTTTTGCCGGCTCTCCTCTTCTTCTTTTCTTTTTCTTTACTTTCTTGTTCCCTTACTATTGAACTAACTTTCTTGAACTATTTTGTTCCTGTTTCAAACAAAGAAAACTTGTGAGTTAAAAATATAGTGGTTGGTTTGTGGCATTGAACTTTGAGGGCGGACCGATATCCTCCATTTGTTGCACTACATGAACTGCCATCTCCCCAATCCTCATGTCTCATATGAATCCCATGTCATGTCTATTGCCCCGCTTCGTGTGTATGATGTTCTTTCTTGACCACTGGCTTTGGCCTTGAGTTTATTGTTCCTTCACTTGTCACGATAACTGATTCCCACTTTGAAGATCTTGCTTGTTTATTGAATAACCACTTTCTTTTCTACCCTTGACACGGAGAATACCTCTGATCCGTTCACTAAAACACCCTCCATCTGTGGTGTGGTTCCTAAGTTGAGACGTATCAAACCCTTGTATTTCACACGAATCCCGAAGCATGTTGATTGTGGCCAATTCCTTGTGACCGTTGTTTTCTCCTGACGTGACGCCTTTATGTGTTCACCTGATCCTGTTTTGTTCAATTGAAAGATGCTGGCAGATTTTGAAGTCATTTCTCACTTGTTATGACCAAACAGACTCAAGAAGAGGGAGTAAAACATGGTGGGAGGAATAGAGTAGAGGATAATGGAAAGAGATGATTCCTAACAAGAAACCTACCGAGTAGCAACCCAACGGATGTGGATACCGACTCTAACGACCTTGACATGCACCTGCAACCTACTCTATTTAGCAAATCTGATGTTCAGCTCTTGTTGTACCTTTTCGCCGTGGAAACTATGCTTCAATGCTCTGCTCGCCCGATCTGATTCACCATCCTTAGTCGACTTGTGGTTCCCGTAGGGTTTTCACCATCAAGCCTCTCTCATTTTGGTTTTTCTCTCAACTCATCGTCGCCTTATGGTGCCCGTGAAGGTTTTCACCAATAAGACTCTCTTATTTTTGATTTCTCTCATCTTTCATTTCCTTGGGGTACCCGTGGGGATTCTCATCAACAAGGCTCTCTCATTCTTCATTTCCTTCGTTTGGACTGGAGTGTTTCCCATGATATGATTCGCCTCTTATTGCTTCACTCGGCATTTCTCGAAGATTGATCAAAAGGTCTTTCTTTGGACCGTAATGTGGGCTTTTGGATAGGGTTAGTGTCGCACCTCCTTTTTTACCGAACCTATTTATTTACAACCCGGGAAGGGATATATTAAAAGGAAGGAGTTTTTTCAATTTAAGGATAGTCGGAACGGGATTTATTTAATTTAATTTTCAGAGTCGCCACTTGAGAAAATAATGGTGTCCCAAGTCACCGGTTTAATCCCGAACCGAGGAAAGTTTAACTCTGTTACAGTCTACGAACTTGAAATCCGGATAAGGAATTCTGTTAACCCGGGAGAAGGTGTTAGGCACTCCCGACTTCCGTGGTTCTAGCACGGTCGCTCAATTGTTGTATTTATTTTTATCTGATTTCTTTATATGTTCCATTTTTATGTGCATTTATTAATATTCCGCTTTATCATTTTTTAAAGAATTGAAATGTCGTGAAGATGCATTTCGGGCCACACCGTACCAGTATGCCTATGGCTTTTAACACATTTTGACTTCGTTGAGATTTAGATTTGGGTCACATAAATGTGCACCCATACTTGAGAAAGTGTATTTTAAATCGCGCCTAAAACATCTACGTCTATTAACTTTGGGAAAACCGTGAAATTCTCTAAACGGCCCGTTCCGAATCTCTAAGTGTTTTATAACAATTAATTGAGGGCCCCGTGCATTTTTATTCTTAAACGAGGCTCATCTCACTTATTTTAAGAGGTCAAGCCTAAGGTGTGCTACATTTCTACTACTGTTTTTGTCTTATCGAAGTACCAAATAGTTCTGCTTAGCTGTGATTTGTGTTTTTATTTCATTTATGTTCAGGCCTTTGTGTGTTTTGGGCCTTGAATTCAAGCCAGTGAAGAACAGAACACAGTTGTGCGCAGGGGCTTATTCTAGCCCAGTTCATATACATTGGTTCATTCAACTAGGCAACGAAATTATTGCTACTAGATCTCGGCCTTTCTGCCAGAGTCAGGCCTGTGAATCCAGAACAGGCACAAATGTTATCACTAATCTAGTAATGGATTTACAATGTTATCATAGCTGCTACACATTATCAGAAATTAATCAACGTAATAACACTGAATTCCTATTTGATCATTACTGTTTTGACCTATTCAAATTAACTACATCTGTTATTAAACTATTCACATATTAACTATCATTATAAACGGATTTTGACTATTATTATCAATTGAAATTCTAACATGTTCAAATGCAGAATTGAATTACTGAAATGTTAATACATGATATGAGTTAAAGTATATGAAAACGTTCATTTTACTTGTCAATACTACTTGTATATCATAAAGTAAAACAGAATAGAAATTTATACTTCATTTTTATTTGACGGCTTAAAGTGTTCTGATTTCACCAAATACATCACTGACTCGGATACTTTTAAGGTACTATTATCACTGATATCTAGTAATGATGGCTAATATTTTAAAAGCTCAGTATCAGTCCGAGTTCATAGTGTTCAGTTATACATTTATACTAACCTTAATGAGTTTACTACTAATCTACTTCACATGTAATTATCTATACGTTGATTAACTAAACTACTTTAAAATTCAATAGTCCGAGTCCAAAAGTCCAATTATACATATGATTCACACCTAATGAATACAGATGAATCTAACTAGTTCTATATCGATAAAAATAAACAGAATCAATAGACTAATAGAATCAGTCGAACACTTCATATCTTCAAACTTTGTGATTACATCCTTGAGTATTAGAAGTGTACCTGGAAGTAGTAAATCAATGAGATAACTAGGAAGAAATAAGGATCAATAACCACAACAACACACAGCAAATTGTCAACACAGCTTCAACAACCAAATCCAGACCAAGTAAAGCACGGATCAACAGACAAAATGCCAAAATGCAGGAGAATTTCCACTTGAAATCGAGCCGGAATCAATAGAACAGTAATATTATAGGATTTAGAGAATTTTTCTAAGGATGAAACTATGAAATTCGAAATTGCAGAGATTAGAAAGATTTTCAGAATATTAGACCTTCCAAAACTTATTAAAAGTGGCCTAATGGGGCCTATTTATAGAACAAAAATGGGAGGGAATTTTGAATTAAATATTCTAAGTTTCTACCCCTCCTCTTATGATTCATTTTCAGAGAACTACACTAATTTTATTTGAAAATACACTAGAACCCCTTCTAGAAGGTTCTAGTGGCATCTATCCTATTCCATAACCTTTAATTGTCTAAACTACCCTCACTTGCTTTCAATTTTCACCCAATTGCCCTTTTGTTATGCCCAGACTACCCTTTATCCTTTACCTAATTACCCGTGAACCACACTGGATTCCCAATTATACCCTTACTCCCTTAGGTTTATTACAGCACACCCATTAACCTTCCCAAAATTAACCCTGCCTTTTATCTTTATTTACCTTTTAACCCTAGTATTAATCAGACAACCAGAATCAAAGTCGAAAAATCCTAATTAATTCACAAAATTACCAAATAATCGTCAATTTCACAGATAAAATCAAATCAGAATCTAAGTAATCAGTTAATGAGATTCAAGAGAGCATTTAAACAAATGTAAAATCTAATTAACAGAAAACCTAGTTACTAATTAGATTTAACAAATGAAACCCTAAACTCTAAGTGTGACAATTATGAACACAAAACATACGATTTTGACCAAGAACTTATTCAGAGAAGAGAAATTATAGCCATGCAATTCACAAATAAGAAGGCTTAGAAAGCAAAGGGTTCAGAATACTTAGCTTTCCTTCTTTTATTTCCCTTTTCTTTCTTTCTTTCTTCTGTTTTCCTTTTCTTCATTTTTCTTGATTATCCAGAACCTTAGAAGTTTTGGATATCGTTTTCTTGGACTTTTTGCTCTCAGGCAGACTTATCGAGTCTCTTTTTGTAGAAAAGACACTTAAGACGTGAAGTTAGGTATTCTGGGGATGTACAGGGTGATTTTGGGACAAAGGTGTTCGCTGGAGTAGGGTTCCGGCGACACTTTTTGACAGATTCGACAATTTCTGGGCTTATTCGAAGGAAACCACTTAGATGGGGTGAAAGAGGAGGCAAACGAGACTATGTGGTGTTAAGGATGAGTTCTGATTCAAAGGTGGTGTTCGCCGGAGTAGGGTTCCGGCGATACCTTTTGAATTATTCGACGGTTTCTAAGGGTTTTTAGGGAAAACTAATTGGACGAGGTGAAAGATGAGATGGAGTAGGCTACGTGGTATTAAGGATGGCTTTAACAGCGCTGGCAGCATTCCCCGCCGGTAGGTTTCCAGCGGGTGATGAAAAGGAACCTAGGGCGGCTAGGATTTCAAATTGGGGACGAAGGGTGTGAAATGAGAGTGTATGTAACGTTTTGTGTATTTAAAAACTCTTGAGGATCTGAGACTATTGGATCAAGTGAACCAACGGCTCAGATTCATTACCCCCCTAGACGACATTGTTCCATTTAAGTGGCCTTTAAATCGTGGCCATTGGATTGACTAAATCAACAACTCAAATTGATTCTAGAAAACGACGCCGTTTTGTTTAAATGATGGCCATCACTCCTGGCCGTTTGATCAAAGTTTCAACGGTCCAGATCTAATTACCCCTGAACGGTGTCGTTTTGGCATAGCCTGGGCAGACCGGGTTTGGTCTCTTTGGGCCTGGGCGTGTTATACAATTTGGGCTACTAGTTTTTTTTCTATTTTTTGCATTTAGCCCAATATTTTTTGTATTGTATTATTTATTTTTTACATTATACTTTTCTTTGTATTTTT